>BGPT01000135.1:424634-454688 GCA_003297045.1 Symbiodinium sp. clade C Y103 | reverse complement strand
TGCTCCCGGAAACCTCAGTGTCTGCCAACCCGGGCTGTGGCCATGGACGGCCCAGCATTCCATGTGGGTATGGGATTGATGGGATGCTGTTGGAAACCTGGACCTTTGCAAATATCAAGGCATGATATAGAAGCGCCAAACTTGCATAGGTCTGTAAATAATATCGATGAAACAGATCTCCATTCAAGACCAAATTTCCAAAGACATTGGGATGAATTTAGCTTTCCAACCTTTATTGTACAGAGAGGCTTGCATGCATTGCTTCATGACATGACTTGCCTAATCTCCTTCCATGAAATATGCATTAGGAACTAAACCCCAAACAAAGCGTCATGGCCTTGCGCAATCAAGGTGCCAACAATGGTTCGCTCACCTCGAAAACATTATAACAACTAAACAGAAGTAAATAAAGATGCATAATGATGCATATCCAGTTTTCTGGCTGCATGTGAGGAAAGTTGCTGATTTGATAGATTCGTCTGCCACCTGCTGGTCAAAGTTCACAAGTCAAGCAACACNCAGTTTTCTGGCTGCATGTGAGGAAAGTTGCTGATTTGATAGATTCGTCTGCCACCTGCTGGTCAAAGTTCACAAGTCAAGCAACACGATTCCGGTCGTGACATGCCGTTACTGCATTTACTAGTTGTTGAAGAATGTTGATAACATGCCAACAAATCCTGAACCATTGGCTTCCCTGGATTGGATTTGGGCTGTAGCTGTTTCGCATGTACTTTTCTGATTCGTACACTTCCCATTACTTCATTGCGNCAACAAATCCTGAACCATTGGCTTCCCTGGATTGGATTTGGGCTGTAGCTGTTTCGCATGTACTTTTCTGATTCGTACACTTCCCATTACTTCATTGCGAAAGTCCTGTCCGCTGGCCATGGGCCATGGGTCAAACAAAGAAGATCTGCCTTTGTTGTCATTCACTACTTTCATAAACGTATCGTGATGAATGAATTCACTGAGCTGGACAAGGCACGCAGGCAACTCAGGGCCAACTTACTTTTGCTTGAGGTGCCGTAGCGTCACAAGCCTCCTCTATCAACAGTAGCTCTGTAAGGCTTAGTACGGTCTGCTCCCGGAAACCTCAGTGTCTTTACGTGCACAAAATGAAATTGTGTTGAATTTGCATATATTATCATATATTATCAATTATTATCATATATTATTAAAATATCATATATTGTACTTCATTATATACATATGCACGCGCACAATTTTTTGGTATAATATTGTATAAAGGTCTATGAATATACAAATGTATTTTCATTGTATCAAAATGTGAGAAATGGCATTTTGACTTCTGGATTCACCTTTGGGCTAATGACCGGAAACACAGATCATTACAAGCCTGAGAAGATTGAAGTACTTCGTGAGTCAGAGAGTCTGCCTCCTATTGCCTTGGTGCTCATTGCTTTGCTTGTGCAGGAACATGATTCAATTTCAATGGAGTTGCCCAAGGGAGGCAATCCACGTTGTCTTTCTAAAGGAGCTTGCCCAGAAGTCCTGCCAGCATGCATTTTCTCTCAGGTGCTGATGCGCTTTACGGAAAGCAATTGGCCCGCAATTCATTCCCACTGTACGAGAGACGGCTCCTCAACAATAAAATATACCTTCCTGCCCCTGCTGCTCCTTTCAGTGTCNTCCCACTGTACGAGAGACGGCTCCTCAACAATAAAATATACCTTCCTGCCCCTGCTGCTCCTTTCAGTGTCCAGAAGGAGGCTTTGGTCAGCATGGGACAGTTGCTTCAGAACAAACTCCTCAAATCAATCATGCAACATCATGCAACTATCTCTGCACCCTTTGACATTGTTGCAGTTCAAAAAAGACAAACCAGGGATGGAGAGGTACCAGGGTACCGTTATGTATACCCATCACNGCAGTTCAAAAAAGACAAACCAGGGATGGAGAGGTACCAGGGTACCGTTATGTATACCCATCACCAAAGGCATGTGAATGTAAAGATGCTGTGCTTCATTTAACATGGTTTCAGCGCTGTCAAGGTATCTTATGCAAAGTTTTCTCTGCCAGGTTTCGGTTCAAAGTTTACTCGAAGTAGAGCCTGGGAAGTGTGTCCAAACAGCATGTCCATAGGATCCATGAGCCCTTTCGGGGCGTTCGACATGAAACATCTGCTGTGAACCCCAGAGCAAGTCACGGTCGATGTGCAGGGTGCGACATTAACGATGAAAAAGGACCCAATTTTGACAGAATGAACCCTCGGAGACCTTGGAGATGCTCAGAGTTTAAAACTGGCACAAGAGAGGCACCGCATGAACAGATCTCTGCATGAGCTACGAGACAAAACTATACAAAACTGCCGAAGCAGCTTGCTTCCATCACTCAGATTAAATGATTTACACAGCCCAAGAAGATTCACGAGGAGTGCACCAAAAACTGCTCTACATGACTCTCACGACACCGAGAACAACCAGCTTGAGAAGGATCTCGACTGTTAAAAGTTCCCTCTTGCGTGGTACCGGCTACCAGTGAGTAACCCAAACCTGTTTCCTTTTTTATGCTTCTGCCAGGCTGAGCCCCGCTGGGCTTCAGGAAAACTTGAGGCCCAGGGGGGTGAATGAAAGCTAAGGTTCATATGAGCTTGGAAACATCATGAGATTTTGACATGCTGAAGACAAAGCGTCTAGAGTCTAGAGATGTCTAGAGCAACTATATGCGGACAATGGCAATGGTGGGATTATAGAAATTACTGTTGTCCTGGAGTTTTGCACGCGGAACAGCAGTGTTTTGTGGGGCTGAAAGTGGAATACTTTTGACAAGATTTGCAAAGAGCATATTTATATAATCTGCAACTTTGGGCCCACCAACAATTACAATTCTTGTGGGGCTCAAATTTCGGCAAGATATGCAAAGACCATATTATTTGATCTTCAACTTTGGGCCTTGGGCCCCCCTAAAAATTACAATTTTTAGGGGGGCTCAAATTTGAATACCTTTGGCGAGATTTCCAAAAACATATCTAATCGTCAAGCTTGGGCCCCACCAAATATATATATATATGCATATATATTTTGTGTGGGGTTCAAATTTGAATACTTTTGATAAGATTTGCGATGAACAAATCTAAGTTTCAACTTTGGGGCCCACCCAAAATGATAATCTTTTGTGGGGCTGAAATGTGAATACTATTTGACAAGAAGTGCAAAGAACCCACTTTGAGCCCCACCAAGAATTATACTTCTTGTGGGGCTCAAATTTGAATACATTTGAGAACTTTTTCAGAGAATATATTTTAAAATTTATCCAAAGGCATTACTCACTCTGTAGGGGTCTGGACCCCCAAAATAAGATATACATATGTTGCAGCATTTAGTTATACATATGTTTGATGCATTTTTTGACGAACAATTCTGCATTTGTTTGCGTTTGATGTGGCGGTTGTTTGCATTTGTTGTGGCATTTGTTTGCATTTGTTGTGGCATCTATGTCATTGCGTTTGTTGTGGCATGTGGCTGCAATTGTAATGGCATTTGTTTACATTTGTTCTGTATATATATTTGCATATGTACGACACAAACCGTAAATGCTCGAACAGATGTAAGCATATATATGTAATGTATGCAAGCATATGTAAGTTGAACCACCACCTCTCAAAGAAAGCTGGTGTTTAAGGTGAACCACCACCTCTAAAAGAAAGCTGGTGTTTAAGGTGAACCACCACCTCTAAAAGAAAGCTGGTGTTTAAGGTGAACCACCACCTCGAAAAGAAAGCTGGTGTTTAAGGTGAACCACCACCTCGAAAAGAAAGCTGGTGTTTAAGGTGAACCACCACCTCTCAAAGAAAGCTGGTGTTTAAGGTGAACCACCACCTCCAAAAGAAAGCTTGTGTTAGAGGTGGACCACCACCTCTCAAAGAAAGCTGGTGTTTAAGGTGAACCACCACCTCTAAAAGAAAGCTGGTGTTTAAGGTGACCACCACCTCTAAAAGACAGCTGGTGTTTAAGGTGAACCACCACCTCTCAAAGAAAGCTGGTGTTTAAGGTGAACCACCACCTCCAAAAGAAAGCTGGTGTTAGAGGTGGACCACCACCTCTCAAAGAAAGCTGGTGTTTAAGGTGAACCACCACCTCTAAAAGAAAGCTGGTGTTTAAGGTGACCGCCACCTCTAAAAGACAGCTGGTGTTTAAGGTGAACCAGCACCTCTCAAAGTGAACCACCACCTCAATAGCCAGTTACCAAGCCGCATAACATCGACCAACGTCCGCGCAACAACCAACATTTGCGCAGCAATTACAGCGCGGACTTTTTCGGGCTGCCCCGAACGTGACAGTTTTTGTGTTTTTATGTGAAACCGAGCTCCCGCTGCAGTCTGGTGCGCTTGTTTCCGACGACTTTTCAAAATCGAGGCCTGCAGCCGGGGAAACACAAACCCTACTTCGGGAACCGCGGAAACCACTTTACACAAAAAAAACATAGAGTTTCTCGCCCGAGAATACTTTTCACCGGAAAATTCAAAATTCACGCACTGCCGGATTGTTACGCTTCCCAACTGCTTAATGATGGGCGGTTAACCTGATGATATGGTTGACATGATGGTAGGAATGCTACCCATAACAAGCGTCCGTAACTCGGAAGCTTTCGGATTAATTTTCCTTTGGTTGTCTTTATTTTTCTATTTCTATATTAGTATATATAGTATTTTTTTCCTTTTTTACTGTATATATATATATATGTATACCAAAAAATCAGCAACAAATTGGTCTGTATATATATATATATATATTCAATCTATCTTTATTCTGCAATTTAAAAATACCCAGTACTATTGCAAGGATGCGTGACAGTGAAGAAATTTGAGCCAGCCAAATCGGGCGACGCATCTTTTCGATCTCACCTACAGGAGGATCTCTGGCGCACAAGGCTTGTTCCCGAGTGTCGTGGTCTTCAGCATCTAAAGCTTCCAGCGCCGCTCACTCCAGAGACGGAAAGCAAAGAAATCAAATCTTTTTTGCGGCAAGATCCGTACCTTTGTGGAATCTTATTCAGTCAAACATAGTATCATGTGCCTTCTGTTCAGCCCACCTCCTGCCAATCTTCCTCTTTCCATCTGTGGCTTACTGCATAACTCTGGCACTCAGTTTACGAGGAGCCAGCTGCCAGCAAGAACCAGACAAAGGGCCGCAGCAGGAAAACAAAGGATTCAGTTCGTTGGAAAAACAATCTGCATTATCATATTAGAATGCTTCCCTTCAAATCCTTACCTGACTCTTGTCAACGCACTTTTGCCAGGTCTTGCAGAGAAATATGCCGCAGGAAGCAGAAAACAATGGTGCAAACTGCGTGGCTCAACTGTGACGAAGCTGTTGGGCTTGAGCCGAGCATCAAACTTTTTTCTTGAACCTATTACTTGGTTTCATAGAATGGCATGGATAAATTCGGAAATTTCATGCTTGAGTGCGAAGGAAACAAATAGCACAAAGGACACGCTGATTTTGTTGCGCAAGGCTCGTGTGCAAGAGACGCATTGGATACCTGTGCAAACTGGTACTGCATTAGGACAGAAGCTTCTTAACTGCTGGAGCGACGAGGCATCGTAAAGAATGTGACTTTATCTTTGCAAGCTATACTACTTACAATACTCTGCGCCAAAAGTGTCTCAACTGCCTGGAGCTCTTGCAAGTGCGGAATTTCGGCTCAGAGATCCCTGCAGCTTGGCTTTGGAACTTTGACATTCCTGGCACATGGAAAGACAAAACGTTTTGACTGCATGAACTACATAGCATTACCACGGCAACATTGAGCAACGATCAAGCACCTTCGTGTCAAACAGGTGCGAATTCCCTCTTGGCTTGGTGCACACAAACACAAGAGCATATAAACGCTCAATGTCGCACCAAACTGTAAAACTGGTAAAGAGGCCGCGGTGCCATACCATGTTATACCAGGCTTTTCTGAATGTTACGTCTATCAACAGGGCAGCGTCGCACGAGTGCTTGACGCTTCAACGATCTCTGATTGGAGGACCTTAGAACTACAAGGGCACAAGGCATGGAGGAAGCGGATGTGCTTCAACCCTCGCATATTCATATGTTTCATCTCAGGCCTTGCCGCCTTTGGTGAGAATCGCCCGTGCCTATAAACTCTATCCCTCTGAAGCTGCCCCGTACATTGCATCTACTGTGATCGCTGAAAAACACTTTACCAAATGTCGGGCGATCAAGCATCTGACATGCCCTGACAAATTTCAAAATCACCTGAAGCATTTGAAGCGTGAAATTCGTGTAGTGCTGCAGCTTTAAAAATGCACAATCTTTCTGTGGTCTTGAGAATCGGTTTGTCCCTCAGCACCCGATTCTATCAATTTGAGGATGCGCTGTCCAACTGAAACCTGACTTGTTTGTTCCTTTCTCTGCAGGGCAAGCAAGGACTTAGCTCCAAACCTGCAAATTCCACTTGGGCGCACTGAACCTGCAAAATCATGCCCTCTTGCTCCCATAGTATCAAGTTCGGGTGTCTAATCCATTCTTCAAAATTCGTGGAAACATACCATACCAACCTACCTATCTACCTCACCGCGATAGGCAAGATATGTTGTGCATTGCGTTCTTTGTGCTGCAATGCTTTGCATTCAATCGGGTGTCCTTGCACGTCATTGCGTCCCAACACGGCATCTCCACAACATCACATTGCATGAGTGGATTTCTTGCAGCTCCATACATAGCATTGCAATGAATGAACTTTCATGGCCTCAACCATTGCACAACATCCAAGGCGTCCCATTGTATTTGTACCTTTCATTGACCCTTGCAGCATTACAGAGCTGGCAACGCAACCGCTCCCATTACATCACAGTGCATTATAATTATAAACCATAAGCATTGCATTGCATGATATTCCACTGCACTGTCAATGGAACCCTGCAGTATTTACTATACTAGATTGTACTAGGTATCATTGCCTTGCTTTGCAAGACATCCTGCCTACAAGACATCACATGGCACCACCCTTCCCTACATGGTATTGCGCTACATTGCAAAGGCGACGTGCGGTGATGCCCCCAAGTACAGGCCCACAGCCGTTCATTTTGTCGCACTGTACCACTAGCCCTGAACTGGGTTGAGCATCATGACATTGTATGGGCATTGCTTTGTAGCCATTTGCCCGGCATCGATGACTTCTTCATGTCATCACACAGCGCTAAACTATCTTGACTTGTCAGCCTTACACTGTGCTAATCAGCCTTACATGACAGCGCCACATGCCACTACATTAAAATGTTAAACATTGCTCGAAGTGCATTACTCTCCCGTGAAGACAAGACAGTGCATTCGTATCGTATGCAATTGCCCTTCGCTATGCCGACTTGAAAAAGATATCATATGTAAATATTATCGAAGGAAGTTTAGAAGTCAAACTTCCGACAGTATGGACAGATGGAAAAACCCAGACAGGAAGAAGCTCAGACAGGGAGAAAGTCAGAAGAGAGAAGATAAGACAGGGCGAAGATCAGACCCCAGAAGAGAGAAGATGCAGGCGCGCGAAAAGGTAAGAAAGTCGCGAAACATTGTGTTTTTCCAAGTTTTCTGGCTCCGGAGGGTGGACGAGTATGCTCGCTAAAGGGGCGGGTGTGGAGCCATCTGGGCAGATGAGAGATGAAAAATTGCATGCTGTTGCGGCACCAAGCACATTTTGAAGTAAAAAGGTACAGAACACCTCAGCGTTGGAGCGCTCTTGGAAGTTGAGTAGTGGAAAAAGTGCACCCCGTTGTGGTGCGAAGCACATTCGGAAGTAAAAGTGTTAAAAACCGATGGGGTCGGAGCACTCTTGGAAGGTTCGATGGTGAAAACGCGCACGCCGTTGTGGCGCAAAGCGCATGTGGAAGTAAAAAGCGTTAAAAACTGTCGGGTTCGGAGCACTTGCGGAAGTTGAGATGTTGAAAAAGCGGGGCTGTGGCGCGAAGCGCATTGCGAAGTTAAACGGTTCAAAACTCCTCATTGCTGGACCGCGTTTGGAAGTTGCGAGGTTTAAAAATTGCACGCCGTTGTGGCGCGAAGCACATATGGAAGTGAAAACGCTAAAAGCACCAAATGCTGGGAACTTTTTTGGAAGTTGAGATGTCGAAAACTTGCACGCCGCTGTGGCGCGAAGCACGTTTGGAAGTGAAAATGGTAAAAAGGCACCACATGCTCGGACCATTTTCGGATGTTGTGACCTCGTTTTGTGTGGCAGGCGCAAGGGTTTCTACACCTTGTGAAAAGTGAGCTCAACGTGTGGGGTTTGTGCGATTTTCTAAAACGATGGCAGGCGCGGGACATTTGAAGAGGATCTACAAAGATGCATTTATTGCGGCAGGCGCACTACAAGAGACACCTCAAGCAGAGATGTTAAGAAGTCAGGGCGCTGATGTCCTGAGAGGGGTGTCATTTTGGAGCATCAGCTCTTGAGGTTTGCTGAGATGATTTCACGTGACAGGTGCAGCGCTTCGTATGACTTGGCTTCACTTTTTCGTGGCAGGCGCAATACTTTAGAGACATGGCATGGAAAAATCGCAAAGCGCAATGGTACAAGCCCATCAGCTGCACAGTCAACTTTTCATTTTTGAAGGGGGCCTCGCAGAATTGCTTCGTTTTTTGATGTTGTCAACTTCAAAAATTGAGGAAACCTCGCAAAATTGCTTTGTTTCGGAACTTTACACTACAGCACACTAGGGTCAACTACAACTACAACTACAACCACAGCTACAACCGCAACTATAACTACAACTACACCTACCACACCTACCATTACCACTACAACGACAACTACACGACAAACTACAAACTACACTACACTACGCTGCAACCACCATACTGCACTACACTAGACTACAACTACAACAACAACTACAACAACTAGAACAACTACAACCGCAACTGCAACTACAACTACCACTACAACTACAGCTCCTGTACGGCTACTTCTACAACAATCACTACCACTGCAACTACAACTAGAAGAACTACAACTGCAACTTCAACTTCAACTACATGGCAACTGCAACTACAACAGCCACAACAGCCACAACAGCCACAACTACAACTACAACTACAACTGCAACTACAACAGCTACAACTACAGCAACTACAACCACAACTTCAACTACAACTACAAACGCAACTACAACTACAACCACAACCACTACAACCACTACAACTACCACTACACTACACTAGGTTGCACTGCGCTACAACTACAACTACAACTTCACCTACATGACAACTAGAACTAGAACGAGAACTGCAACAGCTACAACTACAACAACTACAACTACAACTACAACCACAACTACAACCACAACAACCAAGACAACCACTACAACTACAACTGCCACCGCAACTACATCTACAACTACAACCACAACTACAGCTACACTACAGTACAACTACACTGCTCTGCCTCCAGCCACTTGTCGGTCCATCAGTGGGTTCGCTCTCCCATCCGTCATTCACAGCAACCAACCTCTCCTATGGGTTTCCTATCTTTGAAACTTCCGCCACCGCCTTGTGCGGTACTACTGGCAGGTATATATATATGTATAGCAATCCCTCAGACCTATCTTTTTACGGAGATGCACCTTCCCCTCAATGTCTGCCATATATGGTCCAAATTTCTCGCACAATGAGCTTCATGAATTTTCCCTAACAAAACGCACATTCTGAATCCCATCTACATCTGAATGTTGTGCTCTTAGCGTCCAAATGGGTCCGAAAATGAAAAACAGCCTTGAAGAAATTGCACACCAAAAAAACAGAGCTTTCTAACACGGTTTGGCTCGAGGCCAAAACATGTCTGGCTTGGCTTTCCTCTGGTCCATCCCTCGAGGAAACCGCAAAAGAAGCACAATGCTTGGTTTGAGGCGCAAGACATGTTTTGTTGTTTGCCCCACTAGAGTTGTTCTGCCCTTTTCTTGGGGGGAAAAAGAAAAGTCCTGCAACATCTTAAGCTTTTGTTGCTTTGGCAACCAACTGTAAAGCAGCACTGCCAAACATAAGAAAACCGCAAGTCTTTGTGCCTTTCAACGCTTAAGTCTTGGTTTCCATCTGCTGTTTTCTGACAAACCAAACAAAAGCCCTGAATTTCTTGTTTTTTGTATGGTTTTGTTTGAATGTCTCAGTCTTTAGTCTCAACCGTAGACCCTAAGTTATCTAACATAGCGCAAATAGTAGAAAGTATGCGTGAAAGGTGCGGTTTCAAATGGGGGGAGCAATCTGAGCAGTCTGACGTGTACCAGTAGTACCGCACAAGGCGGCGGCGGAAGTTTCAAAGATAGGCGGCGGCGGAAGTTTCAAAGATAGGAAACTTATAGGGGAGGTTGGTTGGTGTGAATGATGGATGGCAGAGCGAACCCACTGACGGACCGACAAGTGGCTCGAGGCAGCGCAGTGTAGTTCCGATGCAGTTGTAGCTGTAGTGGTAGTGGAAGTGGTAGCTGTCATGTAGTTGTAGTTGTAAATATTGTTGCTGTAGTGCAGCGTAGTTTTACTTGTAGTTGCAGTTGGTAGTGGGAGGGGTAGTGGTAGTTGTGGCTGTGGTTGGACTTGTAGTCTCATGTAGTGTAGTGTAGTGTACTGTAGTGTAGTGTAGTGTCATGCCTGCAATGTAGTGTAGTGCAGTGTAGCGTCATGTAGTGCAATGTAGTGTAGTGTACTGTAGGTGTGGTGTTGTGTGGTGTGGTGTTGTTGTTGTTGTTGTTGTTGTTGTTGTTGTTGTTGTTGTTGTTGTAGTGTACTGTAATGTAGTGCAGTGTAGTGTAGTGTGCTTGTAGTGTAGCGTAGGGTAGTATAGTGTAATGTAGTGCAGTGTAGTGTAGTGTGCTTGTAGTGTAGGGTAGTAAAGTGTAGTGTAGCGTAGTGTAGTGCAGTGTGGTGTGGCGTGGTGGAGTGTAGTGTTTGTAGCGCGAAATACATTTGAAAGCCAAACCGCTAAAAGCACCGCGCGTCGCACGTTTGGACCACTTTTGGAAGTTGAGATGTCGTAAAGTGCAGGCCGCTGTGGCGCAAAGCGCGTTTTGGAGTCAAAAGTGTTAAAAACTGACGCCGAACCATTTTGTGAGGTTTGGATGTGGTTTTGCGTGACAGGCGCAATGGATTCTGCACCTTGTCAAAAGTGAGTCAAACGTGTGGGTTTTGTGGCATTTTCTGCGAGCATGTGGTGCTTTTAGCATTTTGACTTGAAAACGCGCTTCGCGCCACAGGGGCGTGCACTTTTTCGGCATCTAAACTTCCAAAAGTGCTTCCGAGCACGAGGTGCTTTTGTAGCTTTTACTTCAAAATGCCCTTCGCGCCACAACGGCGTGCAATTTTTCATCTCTCATCTCCCCGGATGGCTCCGCACCCGCCGCTTTAGGGAGCCTACTTTTCGACCCGCCGGAGCCACCAAACATTGGAAAAACACAATGTTGCGCGACTTTCCTACCTTTTCGCGCACCTGCATCTTCTCCCTTCTGACTTTCCCCTGTCTGATCTTCTTCCTTCTGACTTTCTCCCTGTCTTAGCTTCTCTCTTCTCTGGCTCTTCCCATCTTGGCTTTTCCATCTGTCCTTGTTGTCGGAAGTTCGACTTCTAAACTTCCTTCGATACATGGTTGCTTTACGAATGATATGGCTTTGCATGACGGCACAACTCGCTACATTGCCTTACATCGTCTCAAATTCACATTACTTTCAGTTGCAACTAAGTGAAACCACAGCAATACTTCGACCACATAGCGGTACACTCCACTAGTCTGCATCACTTTGCATCGCATTGCATGACCCGCCATCACATGACATGCCTTGAAACTGCATGACAAAGCGTTGCACGCTGCAGTGCTGGGCGGTCGTGTTAAGTTAAGCCATCCCTTTCCGTAGAAAGTCACCCCCGCGCATGGGCACACCCGATTAGGAATAAGCCACCCTGATTTGTAAGACGCCAGCCCTGACATATGAAATCGGCTTGGGCACACCATTTACGTAGACATTCTATGATAAGCATGCTTTGCAAAAAAACATTGGGCACACGCAGGTGGCATGCACATTTCCTTTCATTTGAACACATGTTTGAGCCAACAAAGACCATGGGCACACCATCAAAAGCTACTCAAAACATCTCAAAACTATGAACAACTGTTCCACAGTTTATGTGCTCACATAAGTGCAAACGCGGTATAGGTGAAGAATGGTCCCAGTCCAAGGCGGAGCTATATCCATTTCCTAGCGATTTGTTTCTGTCAGTGAATGACCCGGAACGTGGCGCAATGCGTTCGATGCTGGCATGCGCGCCATCAATAGATGATTGGCTCCATGGTTAGATGGTTTTCTTTGCATGCAAACAATTTTTGGCGAAGAAACACCATGAATCCCCACAGTCCCCGCGCGCGTTGCGCGAGCTTCGCGCGAGGTTTGCCTGACCCCCCCACCTAAACAACGAACGGACTTCTTCCTTTCCTTTCCCTTCCCTTCCCTTTCCTTTTCTTTCCTCTCCTTGTTCACACAAACGTCTAAGACGAGACGTAACATTTAACACCCTTCCATTCGTCTAATGACATCTGAGCCAAGCAAGCCAAACAGCAGGAGAATCCCCATGTTAGCAATGCAAACTTCCAAAGTGCATGTCACGCATCTAGAGAAACACCTTGCGCAAACCACGAAAGAAGAAAGGTTGTCTAAGATGTCTTGTTGAGATCAAAGCATTTCAGAATGTAAACGCGCATCGGCATACAAAAGGACGACGGTTTACGAGGAGGGACGACTTAACCCAGGGACCCAGTAGTAGGAAGTATTGCGCTTCCGTTCATTACACGTTGCACTGTGGTGAACCACAGAGACTTCGACTGCACTGCATAGCATCCATTGTATTGCGTGGCGGTATCACGCACTGCTGCCCATGAGGGCAAAATATAGCCTGACAGAGCATCGCACTATACACAGATCACTCTCATATATATCTATATATATCTATATGTATACATATGCAGTACAAAACATTTCTTCGACATCCTCACATTGCATTCTAATTGCATTTCAGTGGTCTTCACAGTATGCCTTCGCAATGCACTACACCCAATCTCAAGGCCACGTGCAGTGCGAGTACGAGAATTAGTGGCATTGCATTGTGCGGACAAGCATTGCACAGCACCAAATAGTTGTACAGTGTGTGTATATATATATATATACATATTTTTGCACGTATCCATTTATATATATATATACACATGCATACGTATATACTGTATTATACTCTACCCATAGATATAATTAAACATATGTAGATAGATAGATAGATAGATAGATAGATAGATAGATAGATAGATAGATAGATAGATAGATAGATAGATAGATAGATAGATAGATAGATAGATAGATAGATAGATAGATAGATAGATAGATAGATAGATATATGCATACTAGAAAAAATATGTATTACACTGTATTACATGATGTGACAGGTATTACAGCAAAGTACCTTGTGAAGCACTGCGGCATTTCACTCCAGGGCACTGCAACCCACTGCAATGAAATCATGCTCTCGTGACTGCCGTCCATGATATCGATCTGTACCACGACCCAAGTGAAACCGTGAGAATGCTGACAAGTACAAACAAACATTTTATTGGAACAGGTTTTGCTTGTACACCTCCATGTGCTCAGGGTTTTCGCATGTTTTTTCAACTCAAATCACAGTGAAAATGATGAAGCCAAGGAGCTCTGGAAAACATCAATGATGGAAATGCGACCTTTCCACTTTGTCTGTAGCAACCTACCTTGATTACTAAAGGTGAGACATAATGAAAAGCCCCTGCCATCTCTGCACCTCTTTCCGGAAGAATCCGAGTGAGATAAAAATGTTTCCTGGTAGCTGCCATATGTTTCCATCAGTTCCAAACTTTAAGCTGCGCCATGCTGCGCCTCAGTGACCAAAGATGCCATTCAGGCTGCGCCGGAGCATGCCCATCACGGGCCGGTCCTGGGAAGACCGCTGGATCCAACTTATGCTGAAAATGCCAGACCGAGGCTGAGTTCTGATATGCCGCGACATGCTGTGATTTTGTAAGGTAGAAAGGACACAATAATATTGAATTGTAAAGATTGTAAAGTTTACAGTTTCCGCACATCAAATTCATGTGGCATAGATGGTACGTTTGCTAAGCACCGCAAGCCCACCAGCGAAACAATTAGAGCTTGCAACAAACAGGAATGCTGAGCATTGTGTGATGACATTGCCTGACTCGGTTTGCATTGCACGGACAACTTCAGAGCAATGACGTTGCTCCTCACCCCTGGCACCCGGCTTCGCCGAAGGACTGAGAGGTGTTGGAGGATCGTGTCCCCTTGGCCCCGAGACAATGGACCAAAGCGCGCGTCAGAGTGCGCGTCACTTTTTACAAAAGAGCCCATTCACTCACCGATGCTACAACTGCTACAAAGAAACCACAGCCACCCCACAACACCCCGAAACTTCAGTGATCCGCAGGAAGGCAACAGAGATCAACAGAGCTATTCTGCGTTGCGTGGACTCCCTAGACTTCAAATGTGCTTTAAAGCGCTCTCAAACCAGGACTGCGGCCCATTCGCTGACATTCTTGGCAATGCTGCACAGGCGAAACAAAGCAAAGCACTTCCAAGGAATTCCAAGGGTACACATAAATAATATACTATATGATGACGATATGATACTATATGTATTTACAATCTTACATGGGCATTACATTTGCTTATATTGCTTGGACTTGCTTGACCAGGCTTGTTTCATGGTGCATATATACGCATATTAATCCTTTGACTACCGGCAGAATTCAGAGTCCTCAACACCTGACTGTTTTACCTGACCTCTTCGCGGTGTCACATGACCTGGATGGAACATCTTTTATTAAAGAGGGCCCTTGATTATATTAGCAATGACTGAACAGCAAAGAAATAAAAGGCATCAGAATATGAGAGGATATGAAAGATCGTCAAAGAGCCAATAATCAAATCACGTCAGCAAACGACACCTTCCAAAACCTGGATGACTGGTTGCCTCCAGCCGACCCCTCTCCCGCAGAACCTATCATAGGAGCGCCGTTGACCTTGAAAAAACAAAACAAGACGTTGCAATGTTCCCCCTTTCTGGTTTCGAGTTCTCCAGAAAAATTGGAAACATCATATAAAACACCCTTTCTTTCCCATCTTCTGTTTGGGTCTGGCATACATGCTTTTGTATTTCGCACTGTCAAGATCGGATTTCTCAGGTTCCCCTCACCCGCCCACTAGCAGCTAGCACAAGTTGAAATTGATACATCATTCCTGCTGAGCATTGCTTTGCTCTTGTTAGGGTTGTGACAGGCTGGCCAATTCAATGGGTCTTGAATTTGCCCCTCCCACCGATCCGACTTCAGTCTTTTGCGTTGTCACAGAGGTCTATGTTTGCCAAGCACAATACACTGATTGCCGCCGTGGGGGAGCCACCTGTGGGACCTGTGGCTCACTGCGCTCAAACAAACGCGACAATTGGTAAAGCATGGCGAATGTAGCCATTAGACGCAACCGGATAAGTTCATGCAATCTGGAATAATTTGGCACAGCTCCTGCCGTGATGCTTTGGGGCTCTATCGAAAACAAAATGAAGAGCACAGATAACAAAGCTCTTACGGTGCAAGTCCTTTGAAATCTTAGTCCCAGACTTCCGCCCTGGCGCTTTGCTCCAACCAATCTATCTCCTTGGCCAACATCCTCCTGCCGTTCTGCCTGCAGCTTGCCAAGACACGAAGTAGCAGCGTAAAACAGCGTTGGCAAGGCTACAGCTTTCCCTTGACTCGTGACATGGCATTGTGGTCAAATGCCCGAATAAATCCAAGATAGGCCTGCGTCAAACCCCGAAGGCTTAAATCCGCCATTCTTTTCTCGAGATCTGTTGTGAGGCTTGCCTGGCTGTTCTAGACCGAAGATGTCTTCAGGTGCCAAGCCACTCTAGTCAAGCACGGTTAAAATGCGTTCTTCATGTGTTTTAAGTCGATGATAAACTGTTCGACGTAACAAACCACTTTGACAACCCGTATGTTGTAGTAGGTGCAGTCCCTGGAAATCCCTGAAACGAATATCACAAGATTCCCTTTGGTCTGATTTCTGGTTGTCTAAATCCAACCAGGATGCACAATTTCTTAATCAGAAGTTTAGAAACCTGTCAGAATCTGTAGGCCACAGGTTCAAGCCAACAGGCCAGGCACACAGATGGACCCCTTCTTGCCTCCCCAGCCTCAAGTTCCATCGTCTCACGATCCACATGATGTGAAGGCACTCGGGTTTTGAAAGGAAACGAAGTGGAGCTTTCCCTCGCTTTGTATCCACGCGCTGCAGGTCGCAAAATACCAAGGACGGGATTTTGCGCTGACAAAAAATGTCTTGGAATGCGTGAAACACAAAAATGGTGTACCGTGAATGGCTTTCGCTGATCCCGTGTCTATGTTCTTTACATATCTGCGATGCTCTCTCACTACCCCGTCCTGCCTGCCACATGTCTTGCTGCATGTCGCAAAGGAATTGTTGCTGCGGGCCCAGGATGCTGCCTGCTTTTAAGCTCCATTGTTAACGGATGCAAGCAATGCAAGCAGTGCAAGCAGCTCTCCCAAAAGCAAAGCTACTCAATGACGTGCAAAGAAATAAACGACCCACGATGACCCACGAAAGCATTGTATAAAGCGCTCAAGCACACTGCCTGGACGGCATATTCTGTTCCACCTGGCGACGAAAAGTAAGCACAACGCTTGAAACAAGGCTAAGAGGTCGAAGGTAAACCTAAATCCAAATCGCACATCGATCTGAACATTCTCAAAACTTCAACAAAATCCATCAGAATCCATCAAAACCTGATAAATACAAGATAACACAAGTAGACACTCAATTGCCGTTGTCCATTGTCGTCCAGTGAAATGCCCCAAGTGTCTGGCCCAATCCAAGCACGAGCAGGAAATTGGAAGTGCTTCATAGCCTTGGCAGAGCCCATACACTGAATCGCAACTAGCCAGCACAGAGTCAATGAAATATATACAACATCTTGATGTCATGACATGTCTAAAGGCATACACAAACAATCCCACAGTCACACACGCACACACATGAAAGTGCCGTCTCCAAGGCAAAATGGCATCAGCCGACTAACTTAAGTTTAATAAACGCGGGAACATCTTAACTGACTACTTTCAGAAACACGCAGCTACACTAGGGTTCCCTTGGTCGCAATGATTAATACCTGTAGGCCATGATTTGCATGGCTTCCCCACGGAGAGCCTAAGCAAATCTTGGATACCAAAGATTCCTTTTCACCGTGCGTTGGTGGACAGTTCAAGTCTACACAAACCACAAGAAACCAAACAAAAAATTGCATATGCTAAAACAGAGACAACAAACTCCATGATCCAGCAGGCTACATAGGTACATATATGCGCACATTCATACCATACAACACCATTATCTCTCTATACATGCACATCTAAAGTTTAATCGCATTTCTTGTACCCCATATTGCCCTTTTATCACCACAGTACAGCACATCATGTTGAACCGCATCCAATTACATGAAGTTACACCGCACCATGTTGTATACAAACTGCCATGTCATGTTATAGAACAAAAAATCGAAACAAATGACTTTATATGCATAAGATCAAATGAACTGACATAATGGCCTCATAATAGCCAATCATATTGCACTACTGTATATTACGTTGTGTTGCGTGAAATCAGGTAATGGTATGCTATATAAAAACATATATATATATATAAATATACTTCAATAGCATTAAATCATATCGGAGCATACCGACACAATGTATCGAAGGAAGTTTAGAAGCCAAACTTACGACAATATGGACAGATTAGAAAAGCCAAGATGGGAAGAGCCACAGAAGAGAGAAGCTAAGACAGGAGAAAGTCAGAAGAGAGAAGATCAGAGAGGAGAAAGTCAGAAGAGAGAAGATCCAGGTGCACGAAAAGGTAGGAAAATCGCGAAACGCTGTGTTTTTCCAATGTTTTGGGGCTCCGGAGAATCCAAAAGTAGGCTCACTAAAGCGGCGGGTGCGGAGCCATCTGGGGAGATGAGAGATGGGAGATGAAAAATTGCACGCCGCTGTGGTGCGAAGCGCAAATAAAAAGCTACAAAACACCTCTTGCCCCGAGCGCTTTTGGAAGTTAAGACGTGGAAAAATGCACGGCGCTGTGACTCGAAGCGCGTTGCCAAGTAAAAAGTGTTAAAAACTGATGGCCTTGGAGCATTTTTGGAAGCTGAAATGTTGGAAACGCGTACGCCGCTGTGGCGCGAAGCGCATTTGGAAGTCAAAAGCGTTAAAAACTGATGGGTTTGGAGCACTTTTGAATGTTGAGATGTGGACAAAGTGCACGCCGTTGTGGCGCGAAGCACATTTGGAAGTCAAAAGCATTGAACACTGTCACGTTTGGAGCGCTTTTGGAAGTTGAGACGTGGAAAAAATGCACGGCGCTGTGACTCGAAGCACGTTTGGAAGTCACGAGTGTTAAAAAATTTCACGCTCCGAGCGCTTTTGGAAGTTGAGATGTTGAAATAGTCATAGTGTACGCCGCTGTGGCGCGAAGCAAATTTGGAAGTCAAAATGCTAAAAACACCACGTGCTCGGACCATTTTGGCACATTGAAGCGTCGTTTTGATTGGCAGGCGCAATGGATTCTGCACCTTGTCAAAAGCGAGTCAAACATGTGGATTTTGTAGCAGTTGCAAAAACGATGGCTGGCGTGGGACATTTGAAAAGGATCTGCAAAGATGCATTTCGCATGGCAGGCGCAATACAAGAGACATATCGAGCAGACATGTTCAGAGGTCAGGGGGCTGATTTCCTGAGAGGGGTTGCATTTTGCAGCATCAGATCGTCAGGTTTGCTAAGATATGCTAAGATGATTTTGCGTGACAGGTGCAGCGCTTTGTATGACCTGGCCTTACGTTTTCGTGGCAGGCGCAGTACTTTAGAGAGATGGGGTGGAAAAATCGCAAGGCGCATTGGCACGAGGCCGTCAGCTGCGCACTCAACATTCCATTTTTGCAGGAAGCCTCGTAGAATTGTTTCGTTTCGGAACACTACGCTACAACTACACTACACTACAACTACACTACGTTACAGCTACCACTACATTACACTGCGCTGCACCACGCTACGCTAAAACTACAACTACAGTACATGACGCTACACTGCACTACATTACACTACATTACACTGCACTACACCACGCTACACTACAACCACACTACGCTACACTGCGCTACACTGCGCTACACTGCGCTACACTACACGACATTACACTACACTACATTCCACGACACTGAACTACAGTACACCACACTACACTACACTGCACTACACTATGCTACACTACACTACACTACAACCACGCCGCACTACAATACACTACACTACATTACACTACACTGTGCTACGCTGCACTACGCTACATTGCGCTACACTACACTACATGAGACTACAGCAACAACCACAACCACAACTGCCACTACCAACTACAGTACAACTAAACCTACGCTGCGCTACAACTACAACTACATGACAACTACCACTTCCACTACAACTACAGTTCGCTCTGCCATCCATGATTCACAACAACCAACCTCTCCTATAGGTTTCCTATCTTTGAAACTTCCGCCACCGCCTTGTGCGGTACTACTGGTATTCTGAATAGACTGACCTGATGTTGTGTGCACATGTAGAGAGATATAGGACCAGGCAATCCAACATGTTTTTAAATATATCGTAACACTATAATATCATACCACATCCGGCACTATTAGAACCTTTTGATTGAATCAACGGGGTTTGACAATATACATTTCAAGACCATGAGAACCCGTCCGTGCCACCCGGCGTAGAGGCCAATCAACGATCCTGTCCGTCCCAAGCCTGCCTTTGCCACCAGTTGCTCCCGATTGAAAACATGTCCACTGTCCACTTGTGTTCTTTTGCAGGTGTGTCGACATTGCAAGTTGCAGAAACTAAACAACCATGCACTGCGGAGTGACGTTTCGGAGCCTTTTTTCTCTTCAACTGGAATGATGCGGACGTATGCACAAAGGCACAAGCTCATTGGGACCGAATTTCTCCAATGCATTTTTTGTATAGTGTCCTGTTGTTACCTTTCTGCTCCACAGCTTTGATCCTCAAAAACAAATGGGTCGCTATTCCAGCGTGTCTGCACCTTGCAGTGGACAGCCACTGCACTGGGTTCATTCTCCACGATGTGAAGGAACTTCGAAATAATCTGGCGTCGGGCCATCGGGTGAGTCAGGGTTGCTTTTGGAAGAATGACGCCTGGCTCTCAATTTAGTAGTCTTGAAATGCATTGGAGAACTCCGAAAAAGAGCATGAAACAAACCCATGCAAGTTCTCAAGTTATTGCCAGTTTGACCCATGGCATGCTTGCAAAGCTTGAGTTCCACAAATGAATGGATCCGCCAGTTTCGAACCCTTTCGGGATCCTTTAAGATGAGAAATCCAAGTCCAACATTGTCCAACTATCTTAAAACAACCCTGTCCCGTGCCCAATTGTACGCCTCCTTGTCTGGACAGCTGCCATCCAGAAAGTAAAGGTCAACATGCTTCAAGCCATGATCAGCGAAACGACGCCGATCGTACCTTGTTCCAAAAAAATCCCAAAGGCTGTAGCGCCGGTGAGAACAAGTAAGGATAGGTGCAAACAAAACAGTCTGTTGTTTAGATGCAGCGCCGGGTATCCGGGTATCGGGGTATATCTCTACGGCTACAACCAATCCTCATTGTTTCAAACCTTGTGCAGTGCGATGTCGCTTGCGCACTGCTTCTTGTTTAATCGCACTACGAGTCCAATTCCTGCGTCTCGGAAGATCGGCACGTAGTCCTGTCAAACAGGTAGATTATGACAAAATCAAGATCAGCTTTTGTGTTTCTCTGTTTTGGAGAGCTTTGCGAGTGCCTCTGTCCCTGAAGTCTGCCAGCCCGTGGAGAAGTCACGCGAACATGCAATTCCACGAAAAATCGTTTCAGACAAAATGCTCGCAGTCAACCCCTACTAGAGACAATATGAGACAACCATACACGACCTAAGTGCACACGACCACACAAGAACTCTCGACCCAAGCAGTCACAACAGTTTCCAACGCAAATCGATCTGTCCTCTGGAGTGAAAGCAGGAAACCTTAGTTTCATCATGTTTCATCACTGGAAGGCATAGCTTGAAAATATGAGCTTATTTCAAACCCTTATTTTCATTCTTCAGGGTCGGTTGGCTCCAACTGCCAGTCAAACTTCTAAGCTGTTCAAGAAGCCCATCAGCATCGGTGGAGGTTGGACTTGGCCCTGCAAACGCCAGGAACTTGTCTGGGATGATCCAATTCATATCACCATTCTCAACCTGCGCATTGGGATCTACTGCGAATGGCAAATCGACTTCACAAGCCAAGCGTCAGCATCCTCAAAACTATGCACAACATCATGATGTCTTTATGCTCGCTGAATCTGGAAGGTAAAGTAAAACTATACAGCGGAGAATCCGCTAAGTGCACCATCAAGAATTCGATCTTTCCTGAGGCAGCTACTGCCCTACACTTCGTGGTAGTAGGCGGTGATCTATCAAGTTGAATGACAATGGGTATAGTGGAGACCATTGGTACATCATTGCATTCGGTGAAGCAGTGCGAAACAAGTCTGAAGATTTTGGGCCCAGGGAGCTCTGCAAAGGAGCGCTGCAGGGTGCTTTTTTGACGCAGAACTGCAGCATCTGCCCCCCATCCACTGCCAAACCCTTCACAAGACGCGGTCTGGTCAGCTGACTATCGACAAAACGCACAGGAGAATATTTGGAGATGCTAGTTTTCAGGAAATGCAAGCACGTAGATAGCACATGTACACATACAAACGTGGATGGATGGATGGATGGATGGATGGATGGATGGATGGATTGATGGATGGATGTGTGTATGTATGTTTTTTTGCTTACGCACACACACACAGATACACATTTCTTTAAATGCCTGCAAAGGTCAGTGCCAGCCGAATGATGCGTGCGTAGAATTGCGAGGATGTTTGATAATGTGTGAAAAGTACCTATATAAGTCTCTGTCTGTATGTGTTTGAGTAAATGGGTGCGTGTGTACATTTGTGTCAGTCGTACACAACACGCGTGTACACATATGTACATCAACGTATTAAAGGATATCAACCTTGTGGCATTTGGATGTCTTTGGTCATTTGGAGGGTCTTCTGAAAACACTTTTTTCAGACATGCAATCTTTTTGCTTCTTGACACTATTGGATTGACAGGCAGCTTATCCAGTTCCATTGTTGTGACTATATACATCTCCCCTTGCTTTTTCAGGCTTTGTCCTGAAAAACTTGAGAAAGGACATCCAAAGTGTCCAAAGCCAGGTGTGCTGTCACGCTCAGCACTGCAGTGAAGCAGAATAACGCATGACAAAACTGTCGTTTTGGTCCAAGGTATTGGAAACTCTGAAGCTCCCCAAGGCAACGTTGCTTTCTTTGGCTTTCCATTGCTTCCCATGGCTTTCTGGCCCATTGGCAAATTTCAGATGGGGGCAAAGCATTTCCTAAAACGTGACTCTGTCACAAAGTCCCGTTCGTGCCAAACACAATGCGCTGGCAGAGAACTTGCGACACCTTGCCGCAATGTTTCATGGCAAACTCCTTGGCCATGGAGGCTTTGCCTCGATTCTCGAGCGGGCGTCAAAGCCATGGTTGCCAGCCTGGACAAGTCAACTTCCACAAACTTGTACAGCCGATAACCGCTGTATATGCGGTATGCATCTTTCCTATAGGCTAACCATGCTTTGATGCGCAAACCTCTGCCTGGACGGAGCCTTGTTGACATACTCTGAAACTTTGGAAAAGTTGGACAGAGTTGGAGGTTGCTGGCCTACGTACATCTCGCTCAGGTTCCGCTTGCATGTTGCAGCCTCTACACAGTCACAATCCATCAAGAACCATAGCAAACTAAGGAGCTGAATCCGAACACAAAATCAAATCACCAAGAAATCAAAGAAACTAGGAACACTAGCCTTGATGCAAGCAATTCGCAACAGAATGTCTTTGTCTTCCAGTCACTTGTTGCCTTGATCAGTTCGTCAACTTGTCCCTTCACGGAAAGACCAACACCTCTGTCGCGACCTCACAGATTTAGTCTAGGCGCGCGGAAATATTCCCAAACAATGAAACACAGCAAAGCTTGGATGATAGAAGCACATGACTTGTGGGCCACGCAATGGATGAACGAACCAGAGGGTACAATGATTGATTTTACTGTCAACACCTGTGACATTCTGTGACTCTTCGTGCCCGAAATCATATCCGCTCTGACAAAAAAAGAACTGAGGCCAGATCCCAAAGCACTCTGCTTGCGCTCGTCTTTCGAGAGCACCGACTCCCGATTGTCCTCACACTGTGGATTTCTGATATTTCTGCAACTCCCAACACACATTATATCATGACCATATACAAATATGTAACTGTGTATATGTAATGTATATTGTATATAGAATATTATATATAAGTATATATATGTGTATATAGCAGTATATATATATACAAGTATATATATAAGTATATATATATAAGTATATATATATATAAGTATATATATAAGTGTATATATATATAAGTATATATATATAAATATATATAGAAGTATATATATATAAGTATATATATAAGTGTATATACAAGTATATATATATAAGTGTATATATATAAGTATATATAAGTATATATATAAGTATATATATAAGTATATATATATATAAGTATATATATAAGTATATATTTCCATATATATATATAAGCATATATATATATATATATAAGTATATATATAATATTTAAGTATATATGATTATATATGTATAAGTATATATGTATAAGTATGCATATATAAGTATGTATATATATATATGTGTATATATATATATATATTATACAAGAAACAACTTGAGAGGGGGCGAACAGAAGGAGACCAAGTGGCATAGCAAGATGCAGGTTTGTCAGTGCAGTCGTGAATGCTAGACAGCAAGATAAGGGCTGAGATGAGGATGGGTTCAACATGGATCAGAATGAAGACGATGGGGACGCTGACAGCTACGACAAGAATGACGCAGGCTGGCAGGAATGACAAGGAAGATATGGATGAACTTCATGGCATTAGTTCACACACCGAGAGGACAATAGTGACAGATCATTTCGAAGAAGGTGAAGACGATGATAGTGATCGGGATGCTGATGACAAAGAGGCTCAGGATAAGAATGTGTACTTGCCTTCGTTCAGGATGGAGAACTAATAGCTCCAACTCCTATATCATGGTGGAGCCATGTTTGTGCCATATGTCTAACATCTTGCACTAACAACTATTGCTCGCTGCTGTTTTTGTTGCCGGTGTGGAGAGATGTTCTGCAGGCTTCTCGGACAGAATGATGCATGTTTGTAACATGATGATCAAAATGGAGGAGATGACGATCATGACTACGACGTCGATGACAGAACGACGACGGCGACGACGACAATGAGTATGATGAGTATGATGCGTATGATGAGCATGATGAGTATGATCGGTGGTGATTGTGATCATGGTGAAAAAGGGACATGCATGAATATACTACATTCTATGCTGCACCCAAGGGGAAAATAAAGTTGATGGGGATGCCACTAGCTGGCATGACGACCACGCTGCTCTGCTCATGGTGGCAAATTACCATACCACATGTCAATGAAATAATATGAATATAGAGACTATGACAGCGGCCATGATGATGAATACACCGCGGAAGAGAAGGATACGGGTGAGGAGGATGGACGGGGGGCGGAGGGAGGAGGCCCCCCAAGAACAGAATCCTTGCTTCAACTCAATCACAAACAAATTTGAATCAGCTTTGGCAATTGATGCCGCAAGTGAAACTAGGAAGCTGACCCTACTTTTTTTGATCTGAGCTTCTTCAATTAGCTAATTCGGATTGTATGTTGGCATGTTGCAGCGTGGCATGACCTGCCAAGCCAACCCTTGCTAAGTGTGAAGCTTTGCTAGGCTCGACTGCTGCACCAACATTGAGCATCCCGTTCCTGAGGAAGTAGGTTGCAGGAGCTCACATGGGCAGAGAACATCCCAATTTCTATACCGGCTACGGCTACGCTGCTTTCTGTCAAGAAATGCGACATTCAGCGCAGGGTCAATTTTTTCTCGACTTCGCTGATGGTGTATCTTGCTGTCTGAACCTGAGTGTCAAACAAACGTGTAGAACGTGGAAAAGACAATGGTGTATCTGTTCATCAGAACACAATGCCCGGCCGTGGTCTTTCGCAAGCCTTTGCTTCAAGTCAATGTAAGCTGTCCGCTAGTGTCCACCGCTCACCCACACAATTGCCTTCCATCTGACCACATGGATGCCGCATGATGCCACTCTGGGCCTGCATCCAAGGGGCTCGGTGTTCTGCCAACTCAGAGGCTGCCTGAGCATCACTTTGCCAAAAAATAAAACGACAACTTAATGGTTTCGAAATGTTTCGAACCATTTCGAATTGACAAACCATCTTGAAACCATCTTGGCGACCATCAGAGACTCTGTGGGGGCATCTCCCTGCGGCTCGATCAAGGCTCGGAAGTTGAGGAAAAATCATGAGGAAAACAACAACATCTGAACTACCGTGAAGCGACGGAATCTACCAAGGGGGAAGTGACAAAAGTGGCGTTGCATCCGAACAAGACCTGGGTTTCTGACCACCTTTTTCGTAATTTCCAGCAACGGATCAGCCACAAACACCTAAGTCTGAAGCTCTTGCATAGGTTGTGCGCCAGAAGATTCTGCAAAAGCACAGCTGTACACAAACAACAGCACCTGGAAACTGGAGTGTAAGCGTTTCCCGAATTCCCTGACATATCCTTAAAAAAATCCTAAAGTATCCTGAAGTGCTTTGACTTTGAAGCAAGACATCGCGCAAATCTTGCTCTGGAATAGTCTGGGATCATCCACGTGGAGCACAGAGAGCAAGGTTTGGGTGTTGCCACGATCTCGAAGAACCTGCCCAAAGAAAGGAACATAATTCACTTGGTAGGCTTGTAACATAGCAAACTTAGTAGCTTAGGGATCGAGGCTATATCGGTTGTTAATGGTTGTTTGAGATTACGTGAAATTACGTGAATATTTATTTGTATCAGGTTGCTTGACCTTGGGATGGAATCCATTCCGCCGCACTTGTGCAAACAACACCTGACGCAGGTACAATATTTGTCTTGCACTAGTTTGTTCAAAACTAACCGTGAAACCCATTGAAACCCCGAACCTCCATTGTCACTTCGCAACATTGCCGGAAAATACCTTCAACGCCAGTGATACCCATGGCCTCAAAATGAGGCAAGCAAGCAGGGGACATACATCCGTGGGATATGGAATGCAGGACATACAACACGGGCCAGTTATGGCCAGTTCATGTTTGTGTCAAAAAATGCCAGTTGATCACTCTTTCAGCACGATTCTTGAATACATGGTGTGTTCTTCTTTCAACTCCTAGTCCATCTCAAACAATAGGGCAAAACGATGCAAAGCGGGCGTAGCCCAGCTGCATTTCCACAAAGGTGCAGCCCCACAGGTGCGGCCCCTGTTTGAACACCCACCACTACCTTGTAGATCTACCTCTGTAAATTCCTAAATCAATCGAACCCATGATGGCGGCGCAAAGATTGCAAAAAAACAATGCAATTCCTCGCGGAACTTGACACACGGTAATTAGCATCAATGGGAAACTTCCAAGTTACGAAATGTAGATATCCAGCATGCCAGCAACAGTCGATGAGCAAGAGACCAGCAATTAGGGCAAAAGACCAGTCGGACCGCAGATGATGAGGACATGAGATCAGCAAGGCAGTAAATCAATAGGAGAGGAGACCTGTAGAACCCTAGATACGTGTAGGACAGTAGATCAGAGTAGGACTGGAGATCAGTATGGCAGGAGGTCGGTAGGACAGGATATGAATAGAATGGGAGATCAATAGGACAGGGGAACAAGAAAACGTGACGTGGGTGGCGTGGTATCGTGTAGTGCTTGTGCAACAATGCGTTTGGTTTCGTTTGTTAGTGAGTGGGAGGTAGCATTGCAAAGAATCGTTTGCTTTTTGTGCCGTGCAGCGTGGTATTGCGAGATTGGTAGCCCGCTTTTTGTTGTTTGTTTTGTAGTATACATTGTTGTTTGTTTTTTTGTTTTGTAGTATACACCAGTACGGGCCAGATCAGGAATGATCAGGAGATTACGGCACCAGAAGCTTGTAGATTAGCATGACAGATCAGTAGATCAGGGAGCGCCACTGGATCAGTAGACCAGGAGATTAGGAAATCAGGCCGTTAGGAGGACAGAAGATCATGCGGACAGTAAATCAGTAGATCAGAAGACAATAGCTCAGGAGATCAGATCCTGTCTCATCAAAAAATCAGACAAATCAGGGGATCTGAAGACAGTAGATCAGGAGATTCCTTAGGTCAGTAGAGCAGTACATGATGAAGTGGGGCAGCAGACAGGTAGATCACTACATGAATACAGGATCAGGACAGTAGATCAGTGGATCAGGAAAGTACATCAGGAGAGTAGGGAATGAGTAGATTTGTACAGTACAGAGGAAGATTAGTAGATCATTTGATGAGGCCCCGACAGCAACGCAATTCTGGGTCAAACGGAAAGGCACCATTTCTGGCCGTTCCAAGAGCAGACCTCGCGCAAGATGCTAGATCTGATGTTGACCAAAGATGACAAAGGAACTGTATCCATCTATCTTGGGCCTACTCATGATGTTTGGAAATAGTCATATCTTTAAATGTTACCGGCACAGAGCATCCAGCAAACTTTGTCAAGTTTCCAAGTTTTCATGGGTTTTGATGCCCTGAACACATTTTAAAGCAGGTGCACCTTTGCCAAAAAGGCAGTCGAAGTCAACATGTACAAGCCTGGCAGAGCAGAATGGACAAAGCAATCAAAGCATCATCTTGGGATCGCCTAGCAGCAAGACTTGGGGGATTCAATGCGGTTCAACTACACTGATCAGCTTGTTGCCCAAAGCTATGTGCAAGCTGTTCTAGCAAGTTTTGAAACTCTGATCTAGAAGACCCCGGCAGTCACGGTAGTTCACTATGAATCACCTGTTCATCTTCCAGCCTTCCAGAGTCAGTGTCAAGCAAAATATTTTCGCCGTGACGATCGCCAAGGCCCACCAAATAGCCAAGCATGGACCAGAGTGCCTGACAAGTGCATGTGTGAAACAAATATGCTACACTGCTATACAGGCTGTTTTGGAGGCATACAGACATCATCCAGCCAATTTGTCAACCATCAAATGAAGGAAAAAGATGGGAGAAACCTATTCAAAATTATTCCCCGTTCAAGGCGCGCTATATGTTCAAGCACAAGAATAAAGAAGGCGGCGTGCACCAACAAACTGCACATGCCAGAGCAAGACAATGCACGGGGAAATTTTTCAAGAATGTGTTTTCAAGAACAAGTATCATGATCAGGGGAGCGATCAGCAAGTCTCCAATTCTTACAGCCGGAGAACAAACAACGACATGGCATTGTCAGCGCCAAGGTTTAGACGGACATGCAAAAACCAGCATCGGCAAATCAATCAAATTTGACATGGCAAGTAATGAACCTCTACATATTGGCATTCCCTGCTTCCAGCTTTAGAAATCATTAGAAACCTTCTCGTAGTCCGGGGGCTCCTAAGCAAACCTGGGAACCGCAGCAACCGCGTGTGCCTAGTGACTGGGAACCCCATGCAAAAGTCTGCAAGACCATGGAAATGCGACATGGAATGCTAACATATGCTTAAAAATGCTAAAACATGTCATGAAAGCTCATGACATGCCGGGTTTCAAGAGTCATCAAGTCACAGAACAAAATTTTGCAAACAGAACACGTTGGAAAAGGGCGGCGTACCTATCAGTGGAATTACGTACTGTATGTACATGGAACAGCATGTAGCATATATGTAGCATCATGTGGCACTACTGCAACTGCTAGTGGTCCTTGTTGCTCAGGACGCATCGCTGTGAATCAGGCTACCGGAACATCCGGAACCAGTTGTTGAACAAATTGGTCAACCAGAAAATGCTTGGCGTTGAGACGACCAAAGCTGTGCCGATTCCAAGACAGGCTGGTAAATGACTTGTCCACTGAAGGGTCAAAACGAGACCAGGTCAAAGCAGCTCCAGTGGCAGCAGCAACAGTCAAGTCACCAACGCAGGAATCTCAGTACTTTTCTTTTCAAGATGGAAAGCCAGAACGACTGAAAAAGAAGCTCGGTCCCTGCTGGGTGTACACTTAGTTGATTGATCAACAAAACAAAATAGTCGGTTCCCTACAATTGATTTTGTTGAGATCCTTGAGCGACTGGAGTGTTAGATACAATATCATACCCTCAACTACGACCCAGGGACCTTGAACACTGCATTGTAGAACCTTTTGGGGTATCTGAAATAATTTTTTCTTGAAAAACACCACTTTGATATTAGAACTTTGCTGTCCTGAGATCAAGTGGTACGTAGGGGTTCTGAGATCAAGTCTTAACCTAGCAAAAGTGGTGGGTAAGGGGTTCTGAAATCAAGTCTTAACCTAGCAAAAGATAGATGCAAAAAACTGTCACGTTGCGTCCATCAACCCCCCAAAAAAACATAATCTACTTGAGATTACTTGATCCAAGAGGTTCTGAACTGTTTTTCTCAATGTAGTGTTGGGTTATCTATGAGGACATGTGGGAAGATATGATCTAAGACCCCAAGCTATGTGTGTGAGACNGAATACATACCGAATACACGGAGAGTTTAGCCTATTGCTCATATGATCTAAGACCCCAAGCTATGTGTGTGAGACTTCCCAGGGCCATGTGAGTGCTTCCGTTTGAAAAGGTTTGAAGTTGGGAACTTCCAACACTCAAAAAAACATAATCTATACTTGACCCAAGAGGTTCTGAACTGTTTTTTCTCAATGTAGTGTTGGGTTGTCTATGAAGACATGTGGGAAGACATGATCCAAGACCCCAA
>BGPT01000135.1:359120-424620 GCA_003297045.1 Symbiodinium sp. clade C Y103 | reverse complement strand
GTGTGAGACTTCCCAGGGCCATGTGAGTGCTTCGGTTTGAAAGGGTTTGAAGTTGGGAACTTCCAACACTCAAAAAAACATAATCTATACTTGACCCAAGAGGTTCTGAAATGGTTTTTCTCTATGTGGTGTTGGCTGATCTTTGAGGACATGTGGGAAGATATAATCTAAGACCCCAAGCTATGTGTGTGTGAGTGCTTTTGTTGGTAGGAATCCATTTGTGCCCCCCTCTCTCCGAGTGCAATTGCCAATGCACAAAAACAACAACAAACACAAAACTAGCTGCAAAATATAGTTGAGAACTATGGTGCCCAAACTATCCCCGTTTGAATTTCTGGTATGGGGTAGCTGTCTGAAGGGTAGCTGTCCTCGCTACAAAATATAAAATTATGTATATATATATATAATTGTATATATTTATAATTATATATATTTATATATATTACTATATATAATTATATATAGTTATATATAATTATATATATATATATATATAAATATATAAATATATATAAATACATATAAATACATATAAATATATATAAATATATATAAATATATGTTACAACATATAGGGTTCTATAATCATAACGCAAAAGCTCCAAAATCCATCCAGGGGGGGATTTTAGAACTTCCAGGGCAGACCCTCCAGGGGTAGGGATTCTAGACACTTCGTACTTGAGGGTATACAATATCTACTTCAAGGATGCATACACAGCCACATTGGGAACGTAGAGAGTTGAAAACCCAAAAGAGGCTCATAACTGCGAACATATGAGACGGGAAAGGGATGGAAAAGGTCGGGGAGAGGGGAAGATGAGTTGAAATGGCAAGGAAGCACCGGCTGGATCATGCTGGATCCGATTGGTGTAGGTGGGCTAATCTGTCACCGAAGGCTCTGGCTTGACCGTGTCTTGCCAACCTTGTCTCGTTTGAGAGCTTGGATTGTTTGGAATGTTCCGATCGATTTCAAACGCTTCCTGTGCCCTTCGTTCAGCGCTATCGGCCAAGAGGACTCTGCTCTAGTCATGAGTTGACTTCTTCGTAGATGGTTGATGCTAGTTTGATCTTTTGAGCGAGGAATTGCATGGGCTCCAAGTTGAGCCATTGGCAAGAGGTATTGTTTTGAGGAAAGAGATTGCTGAGGGAGAGCCTCTGTTGCATGATATGATCTATTTATCTATATCTTATCTCCGCGTGTTGCCACAGTTGTCGGACATTTTAGAACCCATATGTCACTGAAAGATTCAAAAGAAAACCCTGACACTATGCCAACTGGATCCAACTGGTATGAAACATGATGCAACCAAATGACACTTTATGAAAAGATATGAAAAGATATGAAAAGATTGTAAACCAAATGAGGACAGGCCTGGGACTGGCTGAACAGCACTCGCTTTGCAAACCAAACAGAAGGGTCTCCGCACTTCAGGAACCACCTGGCACTGCGAGTGCCAGATGAGAAGCTGGTCTCGTGGATTCCACACCAAGTTTGACTCAGCATATGGCACTATAGAAGGTCAGTGTGCTGGATGTTCTTCACACATCCCCACATAGTTTCAACAACTCCCCAGCACATCAAATGTTCAAATCAACTGAAAACAATTTCTTCCAATTTCCAAGCTCCCAGACTTGTGAAGCACTGGAGGATGGCGAGGAAGGACTTGCTTGGTGAAGATCTCGTAGGGATCCTTCGGGCGGTTCGGCCCCGAGACTGTTGTGAATCCATCGAATGATCAAACTCAAGAAACAAACGGGAAACAAACAGAAACAAACTGAATTCGATGCTTCCTGCTGTGGCTGTAGCACTTTCGAGGGAGGATCTAGAAAAGTTTAAGTTGTGTTGGAACATGATGAAGATGAAGAACAGTTGAAAGTGGCCTGCACAGTGAGGCATAGTGCGTTTGTATTGCAAAGCAGCTCGTCTGTTTCAGTGGTCTTGTATCGCAACATGTTTTTCCCCAACAGCGGTAGCTAAGTGGTCTCAGGGCAGATTGAGGTTCGTGCGACTTCCTGTGCGGGTTCTGGTGGTTCCAGCGAAGATTCCAGGGTTCTGGTGGGGTCGTTTCGAGGTTTCAGTGTGGGTTCTGGCCGGTGTGGTGGTTGTGCCCATCACCAGGTTCAAACTTGATACGCGTTTCACTGGTTGCTGTCACGCTTTCCCTACCTTTGCTGTTGGGGATACCACCTGGGCTTATTTCAGTTGTTTTTATGTTGTTTTTGTACTTGCTGTTTGCATATGCAATCTTACACAAATGCTAATATGTTGCAGTGCTCATCTTGTCTTTGCACACCTGTTGAGCTTTGTCTTTCCAAGCTTGTCCCGCCGCGAGACTGTTGCATGTGCACAACTTCTATGAACGTCTCAGCAAGACAAACATGACAAATATTGGCTCCTTGCTGCGATCAAACATGTCTTTTATCTGAGGCAGGCTTGGACGAGCATGCTTGCGAGTTTTCCAAAGATCATCAATAACGTGTCCTGAGTTGACATGCTGAGGGAATCTTGGGAGGCCATCTGCATAGGGTTAGGGTATTGTTGAAGGTGGGATGTTGTCAATGTCTGAAATACCTCTAGAACCAAAGTCTTGAAACCTATCTTGCACGCAGAACACAGCGTCCAGCTGTGGGTCTGCTTCCAAAATATGTAGCCAAATACAAAGCAATGAATGAAAGCACTGGGACATATTGTCAATCTCATTTATGTATTCTTGTGGTTACAAGCTGCCAAGAGAAGAAAAGTATGAAAACAAACATGCTGTTTTATGCTGTTTTCTGTTTTTCAGAATCCTAGATGATCTATATATGTCAGTCCCTCTCACAGCATCGAGAATGACTATGCAGGAATCAAAGAAAACTGTCACAACACGGCCCCATTTGAGAGCTGACAAATGCAAACGACTCCAATTTTTTGTCAGTCTCGATGTCTCTTCCCTCTCCCTCTCTCTATGACTCTTTACGATTGTCATTTCTGCTGTCATTGTTGTCTCATGTTGTCTGTATGTGTTTTACTGTGTTTTGGGGGCCTTCGAAGCTCTGGACTTAGGCAGCAATTAAGGGCATGACGTAGGCCTTTGGTGTTTGGCACCCATTCCAGTAGGCCACACTTCTCCGAAATGATGACGACCTGGAAGTTTTTCACTGAAAAAGATAGGCTGAGATTTTGCGCACTTCGTCTTCTTTGAGGTGGGACAACAACAGAGAAATAGCCAAGAAAACCTTGAGTGATTGGCGCCGCCTCAATCATCTCAATCAGCGTAGCTGTCTGACACTATCATACAAAGGTACGCCTTTCAACCAGAAACGAGAATACACATTTGTTGCGAGTGAGGCCAGCACATGGAATGTTCGAACAGCCAAATTCCGGCGATTTGCATCCTCAGAATTCAAATGTCCAGTCTCAAGCGAAGTCATACGGGCACAAGAGTTGCTGGCGAGAATGGCACTCTTTTACCTGCAGCTCAGTCTCAGGGCTCTTTGCCAGGAGTTGATTGACCATTGCTGCAAACTCCATCAAGCGCGAATCCTGCCAAAGTTCACAGCAACACTGAGAGAATCGGTTGACCAAGTACCCACTGGCCACAAGCTTCCATCGGCATTGCTGTTACCACCTGAAGGTGGATGTGGATGAAATTCGATCAACTTGAACTTCTTTTGACATCTTTGCCCGGGTGTCCAGTAGGTCCTTGCGCAAATCTCCCCTCTTCTCCGCTTTGCAAAGGAAAGGATATTGCCGACCATCGGAGCCCAAGAAGATGACTTTCTTGGGTTTTTCCTGTAGCGTTAGCAATATACAAACTCTCTTGGGAGACAAGAGCCTCTTCTGACACGAAGTCGACAGGAACTCAAAGCAACACAAAATAAAATGCATTTCACTCAATCCTCGCTTGTCTTACGGGCAATCCCAAAACAAACACCTCAACATTTCTGGCTCAACTGCCCGAGTAAACTTTTGAGCAGGCCTTTGATCTGAAAACCTCCACCTGCTCCAAGCACCTGTCCAAATCCATGGCAGCTGCTTGCGCAGATACTTGGAAATGCGCGATTTGAATAAGACAAACCTATCCGACCTATCCAACAAGTCTGATCCAGCCAGCCTAGTGGACAAAATGACATCGGGGAAGAAATGGTTGCCGTTTGCATCCCGTAGCGCAGAGCCATCAAGCCTGCTTCCAAAGGCAAAGCAAACATTCTTTGGGTGCCTTGTGATCTGTATTTTTTCTAAAGGAATCCAAAGGATACAAAACCATCAAGAGACGCACATCCCCTTGCGAGACATTGGAGAATTCATCCTTTGAGATTCGAAAGGTTGCAAGCTGCCGTTCTAAAGATAAACGGTCAGATATTTTTCCTTTCCTTTCAGCAATTGCACCCTGTGGTCTCCTTTCAACGGACTGAAGCAGAATGGCGACTTTAGATGCTACTGGTATTGCGCTGATGATACGATGGGTTCTCGGTCCATGATCCATATATATATATATGTATATGTATATGTACATGTTCAATGAACATGTAGACGTATATGATCGTATATGTATATGTATGTACAATTATTTATACATTGCTGTATATATCATTATATTATATTAAATCCATGGCCCATTCCACCGCAAAAAGTTCCTCGGAATCGTGGCCGTCATCTGGCTCTGCAGCGGCACCAAAATTTGCCATGTTTCTGCCCTGCCGTTGCGCACAAGTCGCATGGCAAATGATTCGGCACATGGCTGCTAAGACGGGACTCTCCACTCTCCACTTCCTTCTCTGCACAAGTTTTTTGCACCATCTAAACTTCCCTGCATAAGGTGGGCAACTCTAGTCTCAAGAAATTGTCACTGTCAGGCATGGTGGGTCAGTGTCACTCTCCCTGTCTCTCTCTCTCTCTCTCACTCACTCTCTCTCTCTGTCTGTCTTCCTGTCTTTCTGCATGGCTTTGTGACATGTTGCTTTGCACTGCAACTCTGAAGTCTTTGCCGGTTGATACCAATTGTGTAAGTTGCGCGCTGTGTTCCATTGCCAACCAGGCGAGGGAAGTCCCTTGCAAAGTGTATGGAGATGGATTCGCCCATCGTACTTGCCAGCTTTCCAAAGTCCTGTGCAGCCACAGTTCATCAACACCACGACGCAAAGACGCACGGGGCTTACATGACCTGAAACAACGGCCCTTTTAGTATTTTGATGGAGCCTTTCTGTTGAAGGGATATTGGCGCTTGCGTCCGTGTTCTTCAAGAGGATCTCAGTCTTAGTTAGAGCTCTTACAGTATGTGCTTGCTCACTAGCTTGATGCACTTGAACAAACTTTTCCAGTCCAAAAATCGATTCATGGTCTGGATTCGCTTTCGCCCAACTACCAGCAGGAATCATTCTGAGGAGGTTGGCTGCGCCGATTCAATAGACATGGGGAGATCGGGTTTGTCGGATCTAGAAGAGGGAACATTTGATCTTTGTGGTTTGGAGTGGTACTGTTGGTTCCGTGCATTCTAAAATTTCAAGTGCAGTGCAGTGTCATCCAATGGTTACCTGGAAATCCAGACACATCCAGGCAAGTTCAAGGAATGCTCTCCATGTCCTACTGCACGTCCTCTGCAATCTTCCTCCTTGTCGTGAGCAAGATGTGAAGGTCATGTTTCTGCCTGCAGGTCCAAATTCTGGACATGTGATACTCAGGATACTCCGATGCAGATTGGGTGCGATGGTGATACTCCAGTCTCATCACCCGGGTCTTGATGATTCAACATTGTTCATAGCGTGCTGAGAGTTGGCAAAGTTAAAGTGAACGCTGGAAAAGACAACATCAAGGAAAGCTCATTTCATCAAATGAATGGCGGGCGCAATTACTTGTTCATTTTGATGCCATGCGCAAATTAGGGTCGTTCCCTATCGGTAGTGAGAATTTCTGCGTTTACAGACTTTGAGGCCACTCATGCAAACAGGTGTATCGGTATAGGGTCGTCCCCTATCAGCAATGAAGGTTTTGCAAACGCCTCAGCAAGGCCAAGGCAAAGCAAGACCAAGTTAGTATTACAATAATCTTGTCGGTTACTCAAATACATTCAAACATGTATATATATATATAATTATATATATACACATGTATATATATATATATATATACACAGTATATAGTATGTATATATGTATATATAGTTATATGTATATATATATATATATCATTGAGTCAACTCGTCATAAAATAGCAAATCAGCAAATTAGAATCATGAGATCTCATTAGACGTAGATCATTGTAGATCAACACAAGACACGCCACTCACGCTTACTCCGCACGCTCCATGGAGCCTCCCAACGTCGCTCACGATATCTTGGCCCAGCTCTCTGTGACTCCGATCATCCTGCAATCTTCAGAAATCTTGACAGCAAGTGCGCCAAGCGAAAACGGGTCAGGCATATGCGGCATAAGTTCAGATTTCATTCATTAGATGGCCAAAACAACATTTTTTTCTTTCCAAGATTGATCCTTTTCAAAAGTCACATCGAACATCGAATATCTTTGTCTGCACTTCGTATGGAAATGATACGTCAAAATCGTCAAATGATGTCAAATGGATATCCAATTATCCAAGCACGGTCCAAAAAGTCTGTGAAAGATTGGAAAAGCAAGTGAATTTTATCCTGTCTGGTGCCAGTGAAAGCCCGTCCCGATTTGTGGAATTCAGGAGCTGCACCAGGTGCCAGGCCGCTTGCTGAGGATATTCTTTGGTCACATTTTTGATGATGTCCTCAGCTTTCGGCTCACCTTCCGTCACTATCCACTTGCTTTCCACTTCTTGATCAAATGCTTATATAGTTTTGTTGATTGATCAAATTTCTGGATCAAGTCGTCCGCATTTCTTCTTGTCTCGTCATTGAAATTGCTAAGCCCAACAATTAAATAGCTGCCTCCAGAACTCTCTCAGTTTAAATTGGTCTTGCTAAAGTCTTGCCGGGCACGCCACCAAAGACTGACACTTCAAAAAGGGTGACACTTCAAAAAGATGCAAGCAAAGCATCAGTGAATGTCTTCCTTAGAGGCCGCCCGACTTTCCCTGCACGTCCTTCTTGAGGTGATACTGTTTCATACTGTTTCAACATGTTTCAACTTCATTATTCTCCCTGTGTAGAATTCTCCGAAAGATCTCTTGTCTGCTAGAATCTAACCCCCTTGTGACATGGAAAACACCAAAAACATGCGGAGTTGCCGCCCCAGAATGAGGTTTGCATCTGATCCTGAACAACCTGCCTGTTGGCAGACCTTAACGTGATTCAAAGTGATATTTTGCATGGAAGCCCAATGGAAGCAAGAGTTGACCGTCTCTTTTCACTGAAATGGTACAAACCTGTCTACAGCGATGCGCTTTGCGAGAAGTTGCACTAATTTCCCTATGCAAACCCATCAATGAACAAACAAATCCAACAATCGCAAGTTGCTTTGTAGCAGGCTTGCTAAGCCACTTCAAGTCAGGATGAAGAGCACGACTGATCAGCTGAGAGAGTACAGAGTACCACATCCAAGGTGGTATTTTCGCGGCCTTTCGAATGGCATGACTCACCACGACCCTCTGACCGTCAGCTTCTCCAAATATTCTTCATGAGCAGTAAGTCAATCAATGAAATAAAGCAACTCATTTATCTAAGCAACCCATTTAAGCAAGTCATTCCCGCCATGCTCCGACTGCCGAAGCCTCCTGCTGAAACTCTGCAACCATATCTTGCTTTTGAACGTCAACCTGCGAAGGAACAAGCGCCTTGATGAAAATCAATATGCAACTTCAGCATGCTTCAACCCAAGGACAAGCTTGGAACTGCCATCGAAAAGATTTCACTAACAGCCATTCATACGGGACATATCACAGGTTTGCAACAACTGAATCCTCTTGCCAGCCTCACAGCATTCCCATGCCAGCTGCAAGAGACGATTCAAAATGAAATGGAGTCCTAAGAAATATGCAGGGAGATCGTGCGGATTTACGGGCAAGCGCAAAACGGCGGAACAATCATGGGAAGAAACACGTTCAAATTGCATGTTGAGTATCTCTTTCTATCATTACTATCCAAGAAGACAATCCAGACCAGTCAAGAATCGCTTGGTACCCCTCTGCAAGGCTTGCAAATAGCCGCGGAAGGTGAACGTCACCAAATTCTTTCTGTCAAAAGGGGCATGCCTTGGTTTGATGATTTTCGAATTTGGAAAGATTTAAAGCCTTATGGCCCCCATGGCTTCCTGAAAGATCGCATGCGATGAACTGCTCTTAGCATGTCTTAGCATATGTATTAATATATGTGTTGTGCACATTTGCGCACAAATAAGAATAGAGTTATTCATGATGAAACACGCTTAAGACATCTTAAGACCCTCCTGTCCACTTCTGCACTGCAACAAGGAATGACTTGAGGAACTGAGGATACGGCGCTACCGTCCGAAGCTTTTTAACAGCTGGAGCAGATTGTGACATGCCTGTCAAGGCACGGGATCAAATTGCATCCAAGCAGCTTGGTCCAAGCAATTCTCTCACGGATTTGCGTTGCGCAAATGGCACACACACACATACAGACTATGAGTGCTATGCACACCATGAGTTTCCGCCGAGAGACTTCGAGCAGCTTCGCTGATCTGACTCTTGAGGAGGTAGTCCAAATAAGAAGCATGGTGGAAGAAAGCAGCCTCGCGGCAAACAGAATGGCCCTGAGAACTTGCTATGCCAAGTTTTAGGGAACTGGCACAACATGGTACGACTCGTCACTAATTACATGGAAACATGTGGAAACGTTTCGCAATCAGACTGGTCAACGCAGCTTCTAAAATTGGCCTCATTGTTCAGCCTCTCCTTTGCCTGCCAATGTGGACCAAAAAACGGCAAACAAGGTGAAAGGAACCTATCCCGAAACACATGAAAAGAAGTATGCTTTTTCCATATGCGCTGGGATCCATGAAATGCAGTGACAAGCCAACAATGGGCAAGAGTACAGCAAATGCCAAAACCATCCCAAAATCGTCTTCAACAAAAGTAAAATCTGCACGGTTCATCACATGTCTAGGTCAGCTCAAGATCTGTTCAATTCCTAGGGCATGTGCATCTTCGAACTTAAGCAAAGCTGTGGAGATCATTTGATCATACTTCACGCAACAATTCTTGACGCTGACTCGCCCAAAAAGATGCTTCTCTCGTAAACACAAGCGCACGACTGCACACGCACTTCCTGTTTGTATGTTGTATCTCGTTGTAAGCTTTGCATACTCGAAAGGTCAGAGACTAATGAATCAATGAGTGGATCATGGGTGGACCAAAGAACCTCTTGAAGAACTCAAAGGTTTTAGAACTTCAGCCCTTGACTTAAGGCCTGTCCATGACGATGTCTTGGCGTGACAGTTGCAATTTCAACATCATCTGGCTGGCCCAAACATGCCCAACTGATCTAACTGCCTGTGATATCCTGTAATCATGAAGTAAGTGCTGCGGTGCAGGTACTGCAAAGTACGTGAGCCAGCGGTCCGTTTGTCATGGTCATATAATGTCATACAGCAATGTCCCCCCAGCTGCCCATGAACGCAACCTCTCTCTTTGGGGGTTCAGACCAAAGCAAGTTCGCTCTATCAACTGAAACGAAGAAGAGTCATGACATGAAACCAAGAAGATGCCAAGAAGATAGAATACTGTATGTTGGGCCGTTGGAGGATCTCAAGCCGTTCCAAGCCGTTCTGGAAGCTGTCGCAGCTGCCTGTTGAAATTCGGCTTCTGCAACACGAGGAAGCAGCAGCGAAGCATCGGCAGCCCAGCGTGCACCCAAGAGCTGCGCGCGAGGACAAGAGCTGGAGAGCTGCAGCCTTGGAACATCCAGCTGGAGAGCTGCTTGGAAAATGTGAAGAATGTACAGATACGCCAAGCAGCAGCTGCAGCGGCTCGCATTGAACATCCAGATAGCCATGGGGGCCATACGTGAAGATATGAAATCCGTTGAAATCCGTTAAACTCCGTTGAATCGTGCCAAAAAGAAAACTCAGCTGACACAGCTGACGACTCAACTCGCTTTGAGTGTGAGCAGCTAGCCCCAAGACAAGATAAACAAACCAACTTGGAAACAATTGCAATGCTCGGCTCAAACTCTTCCCTTGGAAGTGCAGTTGGCTATCCCGAAATCGCCTTTCATGAGAGGCTGGACCAATTTCATTTCTTAGCCTCGATGAATTTTCAGTTTCTTCTCCAGGATGTTCTAAGTATGTGTATATATATATATATATACATAAACACCCAATAAACACCCAATCCGCGGATGTTCATTCTCTTGGATCACGTCTGGACAGCACACAATCCAATGACGGCCCTGCTGCTGATCTGCCTGCACAAAACTGGTGCAAGTCCTGAACCAAGATTGCGCCAAGCTACATGTGTCGCAAAGCATCATGCTTCGCACCACTCGCGTACAGGATCCTGGACGCACTGCAACCCATACAGCAAGATTGCAAAGACATGCAAAGATCAAGTAGATTGCAAAGAATTCTTCCTCTCTGAATCCCTGGCACTAAGCGGCCGAACTAGAACTGCTGAGTATTGCATAAATTCACATTGCTGGGAGACCAAATGCGCAAGCACTACCTACAAATAGAAATGAAGTGGGACATTTTCTGTGGAATCCCAATTTCTATGACATTCCACGCGGGGTTGATACAGTCTATGCAACACATATATCATATCATATTTCCTGTTGCCTCGCAGTTCCCACTGAGTCACTGAGAGTGCGGCTTACCCCATTCGAGCTGCGCAGACGCGCGGAGTTCATTTGAGGTGCCTTGAAAGCCTTGAAGCCCACAGACAATCATGACAAAATGAATCAAAATGAATCAAAATGAATCAAAATGATAGAGCATAGTGGATCTCAGGGATCTCAGGTGTTCTGCAGCCTGCGATGAATGCGACATGAGCCGCAACAACTTCAGTGCAAGAAGGTGAACCGTCATGAACAGCAATGACTAGCCACCAGCCAGTGCACTGCACTTTTCTTGGAACATGTTGGAAAGATGAAAACATATGAAAACCAATGCAAAAAGCAGGAAAAACAGAACTCCATTTGCGCTCGCCAGACCCAAGCTTGGAACTGGTGTCTGGATGTTGCATTGCAACGGGCTCGCCATGTTTCCGACCTCAAGATCAAGGTCGCATTTCAATATCTTCGTGACTATGCGAACCAGCTATGCTGATTTTCTTTGTGTCTTTAGGTGGGTATCTTACCATCTCACAAAGGGTGCAAAGCCGACCAGCTGACATCAGCTCACACAATACTTCAAAATTGACCCCGACACAAACACATTCGACGTCTTCCACAAGCCGCTAATCAGTGCTAGTCCTATTTTGCGGCACTCGCTGCACTGGCTACAAGAGGTGGTCATGTGTAAGCGGGGGGAAGGATGGGAATATCTGTTGAAGTTGCGCAGCCGTACAGGTGGTTGCTGCTGCGCCACGGTGGTCAGATATGGGCCATGGCGTTTCCTTTTGTCAAATTTGTACATGCTAACTCGATCTAAATTGCTTATATACTTGGAAGATAGGAATCAGAATCCCAAACAGCCTACGGTCACAACTCACAATTCTGTTCCTGGTAAAAGCATCTAGCTCTGTGGAACGTTGTGGAACTACGGAATCAAACGGACTCAATATATGCTTTTTCTCCAAGAGTCAAAGCCGAGAAAATGCCAATTCGACTGTCTTTGCTTCATCTTGGAGATTCATGTCCTGTGTCAGCACAAAACCTCTTCTGCATTGGAAAGACATGGAATCTACATGCTGGTTCTCCATGCTGATCAATGCTTTGCAATCTCTATAATTGCTTGCCGTTACGTATTGACAGGCACAAGATGGCACAAGTGCAACATGATGTCTACACAATCGCGACGTCTAAACTGTTGCTGGCCTGTAGTGCCACTTTTAGTGGCCCAAGCAATGCTTGTCTTGCACTAAAAGACGGCCTGGAGATGTCCTTGGCTCCGTTCAATCTCAGACCTTCCTTGCTTTCATATGCCTTCATGGGATATCCTCGACATGCAACCCAGGCCTTTTGGCGTCAAATCTGGGCTATCCCTAATGTCAATTTGAGGGGTAAGTAGCACCTTGGATTGCACAAATGCCTGAGGAATACCAATTCTGCTGCTGACTTTGCGGCATGGAAATTCTTTCAAAGTATCCCGGATCCCAGCAACGAAAAGCATGTGAGTAACCAGTAACCATGTGCATCTGTTGCTGCGTGTGTGAATCAAAAGGAAACCGTCTCAGAATTGTCTTCTGTTGGGTGAATTCACCTTCTTGGAATCTCTTAAAGTGAGAGAATGCGAGGAAACACCCCAAATACAGTTTATCCAGTTTGGAGAATGGCTGCCTGTACGCATGGATCTTGCTGACCACCGGTACTAAACACGTATTCAAGCAGCATCGCCGATGTTTTCTTTTTGAACCCCAAAACATGATGCAGAGTCACATACTTTCATATGCCGTGTAGACCGTGTGTAGCTACTGTTTCAAAGATCATATCTTTTCTGCTATTTCTTGGACCCGCACACATCGTGTAAGGAGGTTTCGAGCAATGCCAGGCTCCTCACAAGTCTGGCTGAACTGGACTTGAAACATTTTGAAACTGCATGTCATTTCTTCGAAACTGCTCCCTTGACATGTTCTGATGCTGTTTCATTGCGCGGGAATGGACTGACTATCGTGGGCTGCCTCCTTCCATAACAAAACTCTGCTCGAGTTATGCACACTGACACAGTGCAATGCATACAGGTCATCACAGGTCCTGTTGCTTCTGTGTCAACCAATGCAAATCAGACAGCACATGAAGGCCTCGCTCTCTTTTGGCTTGCAAAATTTGGGGCACATTCCTCCTCTATGTCAAAAGCACTTGTGTAAGGGGATCTGTATCACTGTATGAACCACTCTGAGGATGCAAGCGAAGGGTTTACTATTCCATACATCCTATAGTTTTATATTTTGTCGAACTCTGAGAGAGCGCGCGCAGCAGGTGCTGGTAGGCCCTCGTATATGAATCTTGCGCCGCTAGAGAGGCAGCATGGGCGACCTGACCGTGACTCTGGTGTTCCAAATCGTCTGAAAGTCTAAGCATTGAACAACGACAACAACAACAACAACGACAACAACAACACCGACGACGACAACGACGACGACCACCACCGCCACGACCACCATCACCACCACGACCACGACCACGACCATGACCACGACAACGACAGACAACAACAGACAACAACAACAACAACAACAACAACAACAACAACAACAACAACAACAACAACAACAACAACAACAACAACAACAACACACCAACAAGAGCAACAACAACAACAACAACAACAACAACAACGACAACGACAAAGACAAAGACAACGACAACGACAACGACAACGACAACGACAACGACAACCACAACAACAACAACAACAACAACAACAACAACAACAACAACAACAACAACAACAACNCGACAACGACAACGACAACGACAACGACAACGACAACCACAACAACAACAACAACAACAACAACAACAACAACAACAACAACAACAACAACAACAACAAACACCAACAAGAGCAGCAACAACAACAACAACAACACCAACACCAACACCAACACCACCACCACCACCACCACCACCAACAACAACAACAACAACAACAACAACAACAACAACAACAACAACAACACCGCCACCACCACCACCACCAACAACAACAACAACAACAACACCGCCACCACCACCACCACCACCACCAACAACAACAACAACAACAACAACACCAACAACACCAACAACACCAACAACACCAACAACACCAACAACACCAACACAAACACAAACACGAACACAACAAAAGGAGAAGTTTGCAAGACACTTTTCGATTCTTTTTCAAAGTTGATGAAAGAAGTCAAGGAGACGCCACACCTCGACTGTTGTGTCTTGGAGACGTCGTTGGAGTTTCACTTCATTGCGCTCGTGAAGTTGCAGCAAGATGTCACCCAACTGAACCTCAACAAGCAAAGCAGAAGCAAACCAAAGACCATGCGAACGTGTGACGTCCATGAAGATTTGCTTGCTTGACCACTCCGAAAACTCTAGCATATCATACAGGCGCAGCCAGCTTACTTGAGAGGGTTCTAAGTTGTCAAACAAGATGAAGGGGGCGCGTCTCTGGAACTAATGTGGGAGGAAGTTTGAACAGACATAGAAATTGGCCACGTTTCTCCCAAGTTCCCCCAAGCCAGCTTAGACTGGATGGAATCTGAGCACCCAAGTCTTGGCTCGGATCAAAGAAGGAGCGTCATGAAGGAGTCAGAAGCTTGGTGGAAGACTCGAAGAATTACATACACTAACTACAACTTTAATTGAGGGTAAGCAGTTGGGACCCGCTTTCTTTCAAATCTGCGGCCTGAAAATCCTTCGTGTCAATCTGATCCTGAGGGGCCTGAAAGCTCACTAGCATTCTCGCTGGCACTCTGCACACGACACCATTGAATTGTCTTTGCATGTTGTTTCTTTCTCCAATGACGAGGCCGCATGCAACAGCACAGGGCAAACATAGCCTGAAGTGCTTCTGTCAATCGATCCCAACTGCTCAGTTGCCAAGCTGCCTCCAGTGAATTCAAAAGGATCTGTGTCTCCAAGACTGGCCCGTTGAGTGAAGATATGTTACCGTCTGGAGACCCTGACAGAGCTACCTGAATTGTCGACTAAACTGGTTCCCCCTTCAGAACCCTAATCATCCTGCTACCATCCTCCTTGGTAACGAACTGACGTCCTTTCCAATAGTGTCTAAAATAAGTTTATAACTTACAACCCATATTATGGGCACATACTTGACACATATTGTATCTTGCCTGGCTTAAAACTAATTGGATTGATGAGTGCTTTCCGGTCGGCGAAAGGCCTCCACAGAACGTGGGCGCAGCTGCTCAGCGAGATCTGGCATCTCCTTGAATGCAACAGGAAAAGTACAAGTTGCACAAAGGCACAAGGACTCTTAGATGTACAAGGCGCAAGGAAGGCACAAGGAAAGCACAAGGAAAACATGGTACTCCCAAGAACATGCTACTGCAATGTACTGATGGTACCGTAACTTCTGTGGAGGGCAAGGAAAAATGTTGGCAGCGGCCGAGAAATTTCTGTGCATTGGACACTTCCATCTTTCTTTTGGTTTGGGTGCAAAGTATCTCATAGTGCTGTTTTGCTTTACCAATCTCTAAAGGATAGAAACTTGTCATTTTTCTTTTGGGAAATGAGGCTGTCACCAAAGCAAACAAGAGTTGCAGGTATGTTTCAAGCCCAGGTGTCAAAACCCGAACGATTTACTGCCGTTTCAGCTGGATCTTCAAATCAGTTTTGGTGCAACAAGACTTCTCTAACTAATCACTTTGAGCGATGCGCAAACAACAACCAGCGAACATGTGAAAAGTTTGGGAAATCTTGCCTGTGCTTCAAATCTGCGGCTGGCAGCCATATCCGGCTCAAAGCAGCTTAAGTTTAAACATGTCTAGACAATGAATACCCCCATATATCGCAAAGTGTGTGCTCCCAGCCTGCTGAATACCGCTGATGAGTTTCAAGGAACTTTCGAATCGACGCATTGCCTCCCGTAGCATAGTGACCAAAGCGTGACCAAAATACAAGATCAACAAATGTCAAGATGACGCGCAACCGAGCAATACAAAACAAAACAGATCAAATAATATGAGCAAAACACTTTCAAGATCAAGATCCTGAAAAGCAATACGCGTCTAGGGCGCAGAAGAAAATCCTGAAGGCAGAACCGCCCAATTGCAATCTGTTCTCATTTCATCCAACAGATTCCAGTAGCATATTCACCAGGGGATCATCCAAAGTCGGACTGGCAAGGATGGCAAAGTTGATGGCATAACGTACAGAATGGCTATGGTCTGGGCATGACTGTGGATATCTGTGAGTTGTGCGGAAGCGTGACAATTGCGACGCTTTTGCCACCTGCGTGCAATCCACCAAGCCGCAAAGGGCGGATCTCCGGCGATCTGTAGATGCGACCTCTTCGTAGTAGGCCTCCCAAAGCACTAAGGGCCCAGAGTTCTTGACTACCAAAAAAATCACCAGTGAATACCATTGACTATATGCAGCAAGCAGCAACATGTAGCAAAATTTTGCCGCCTGCATGTCTGACCACTTGCCCTGCAGTTCCAGCTCTGTGCGGGTCCTGGGGAACACCGGAGAAGATGAGAGGCAGGACCTGGGCGACCTGAAATCACCCTCAGCGTCGTGGAACGGCTTGGAACGCCTTGGGACAACACATGACAAAATGTGATAAAATGGGATAAGCCGAAGTCAGTTCAAGCTCTCTGTTGTCTGCTCCTCCCGCTTGGGCCAATTCTTATGGCACCGACGACGCCATCTGGCTCGCCTTGGAGGCAGCACTTCTACAAGAGCTGACGAGAAAAATCTGTAGCGGCTCACAAGCGGAAGTGTCGCATTGTACTAGTAACATTCAAAAATACCAGCAATACCGCACAAGGCGGTGACGGAAGTTTCAAGGATAGGAAACCTGTAGGAGAGGTTGGTTGTTGTGAACCATGGATGGCAGAGCGAACCCACTGATGGATCGAAAGGTGGTTGGAGTGTGGGGCTATGAATTTGTCTATCTGTCTATCTATCTATCCATCTATCCATCTATCTACCTATCTATCTATCTATCTGATCAATCTGTTCTGTCTGTCTCTCTATCCATCTGTCTGTCTCTCTATCCATCTGCCTATCCACCTGTCTATCTATCTTTCCATCTGTCTTTCTATCTGTCTAATTATCTCTCTCTCTCTATCTCTCTCTCTCTCTCGCTATCTATGTCTCTCTCTCTCTCTCTCTATCTATCTATCTATCTGCCTGTCTGTCTATCTAACTATCTATCGATCTATCTTTCTGTCTATCTTTCTGTCTATCTTTCCATCTATCTATCTATCTATCTACCTAGCTAGCTAGCTATCTATCTCTCTCTCTCTCTCTGTGTCTGTCTGTCTGTCTATCTGTCTGTCTATCTGTCTATCTTTCTATCTATCTATCTATCTATCTATCTATCTTGCTACTTATCTGTCTATCTATCTACCTGTCCATCTATCTGTCTATCAACCTACCTGTCTATCCATCTAGCTGTCTATCTGCAAGCTTGAAAACGCAGCTATTCTGGGAGACTTTCAATTTTTAACATGGACAACGTCAAAAACGGAGCAAGTTCGCGAGACTTCCAATTTTGAAAGTTGACAACATCAAAAACGAAGGAATTCTGCGATGCTTCCTTCAGAAAGTTGAGCGCTGAGCTGACGGCCTCGTGCCAAAGCGTTTTGCGATTTCTACGCCCCACCTGTCTACAGTACTGCGCCTGCCACGACGAAGTGAAGCCAGGTCATGCGAAGTGCTGCACCTGTCACGTAAAATCATCTCAGCAAACCTGAAGAGCTGACGCTCCAAACGCACCCCTCCCAGGGAATCAGCACCCTGACCTCCTAACATCTCTGATGAAGATGTCTCTTTTACCGCGCTTGCCAGGCGAAATGCATCTTTGCAGATCCTCTTCAAACGCCCCTCGCCTGCCATCGTTTTTGAAAATTCCACAATACCCACACGTTTGACTCACATTTGACAAGGTGCAGAGCTCATTGCGCCCGCAAAATCCGCAAAACAAAACGACACTTGAACATGCAAGAATGGTCCGAACGTGGTGTGCTTTTCGCATTCTGACTTCGAAATGAGCTTCGCGCCACAACGGCGTTCACTTTTGAACATCTCCGCTTCCAAAAGTTGTCCAAGCGTGTGTTTTTAGCATTCTGACTTCGAAATGCGCTTCGTGCCACAACGGCTTGCACTTTTTCGAGGTTGCAACTTCCAAAAATGCTCCGAAAATGTGGTGTTTTTGGTCCGCCGCTTTCGCGAGCCTACTTTTCGACCCTCCGGAGCCACAAAACCCTGACTAAACATAGTGTTTCGCGACCTTTCTGCCCTTTCGCACGCGTTTATCTTCTGTCTTCTTCCTTCCTCTCCTCTGATCTTCTTCCTTGATTTCTCTTCTCTGTTCTTTTTTCTTCTGCCTCTCTTCTTTGCATCTTCCCACCTCTGCTGTTTCATCTGTCCATATTGTTGGAAGTTTGACTTCTAAACTTCCTTCAATAACATGACATGATTGACACAATCATGTCACATGTCAATGATTGTCATTGTGTTCCGCGATGTTCCCTTATGTTCCATGTGTTCCATCTTCGTTTTAAATCTTCCTCTAAGCGGCCCAATTCGCGGTATATGGTTTGCAAAAGCTCGCAATCCTGCTCCTCAACTCGGCAGCCGCCAGGATCGATGCCCTTCCCTTCGGTAGCCTCTCAGAATGAGATCCACAAAAAGATCAGCCACACAGTCCTTTGACGCGAGACATATCAAGACATATCAAGACATACCAAGACATACCATGACAACCACACAGTCTTCTCTGGGAACCCAACGTCTCTTCTTAAATAAAGCCGTACTTCTTGCTGCTCAACACCATGACAAGCCATGTCTTCTCTGAATAACTGAATATACTGAGTTTCTGCAGTCCTTTGGGCTGATGGAGAAGGCGGCTGGTACAAGTCTGTCTCTTGAGGTTCTTGAGGATGGGAAGAAATTCTACTAAGGGATCCAAAAGATTCCAAAGGCGTCGGAAATCGTACAGCATGACCACGACAGCCAGGAGCACCAAGAGCGTGGAGCCTCGACAAATTCCATCTCTAAGAACTGAAGAGCTCTGGCATGCGCCCCGCATCGCACAGCGCAGCTCAAGACCAAACGGTAGGAGAAGGGCTTGCACAGCTCTTCCTCACCAAGAAACTTTTTATACACGCAGCATCACGGAACATCTCAAGCTTGTAGTGCTGAACCCTCAACGAATTCGACCAGTACAAAGAATATCAAAAACCAAAAGAATGATAGAAGAATGCGTGAAGGCTGCCCGTTGTCACTCTGCACAAAAAAATGCCGAGTATGGCCGCGATGCCCGCTCCGTGCGTGCTGAGACCTTCTGACACTGCCTCACCAAGCCGAGACGCAAGGCGCTCCAGCTGCCGCTTTTTCCACGTCTCATCACCAATGCTTCTGATAGGCATTGCATTTATCTCGTCCTTCGGGCCACAGTCCGAACAAGTCGACACTTCATGATACTTCAATTATTGAAACGTGAATTCTGACCAGCAAGTCTTGGCAGCATCTGAAATGTGCTTTCGCATCCCCCTTGAAATTCACCTCAAGGGTCACACCCCGCGTTGTATAGCTACAAAATGCGGGGCGCGCAAAAAAGCCTACAAAATGGATGGTTGCAGGAGAAAATTTGTTCTTACAAAACGCGCTGCGCGGACACATCAAACCATATTTTTATAAAACCCTTTTTGTAGGGAGGTATTTTTGGCTCAAATTTTTGCTTTCAGAATATTCTGAAAATGAAATTTGTGAATGATCTTGGACCCTGAACACCAAAAAAAGGCATCATTTTGTAAGAAATTGCTGTTCTGCCATTTCCGAGGATTTTTCTCACTCAGCCCTCAGTTGTCTTTAAGGATCAACCCATCCTTTTGTAAGGAAGTGGGTTTACTATGGTTTATTTATATTTGCTGCCTTTTTTGTTGCCATGCTGACGTAGAGTGAAGCCTTTTTGTGTCTTCTTACAAACTGAAGGGTGTCACCACGAAAGTCCTACAAAATGAAGGGGTGTCACTGCATAAGTCCTACAAAACGATGGGGTGCACAACAAGGCGCACAAAAACGAAAAACCGCAGGTGGTTTGAGTTCAGCAGCCAAAATCGTATGCAAAACATTATTTCCCTACAAAATGACCCCTAAAAGTTGCCCAAGAATTTCTTCCAAAATGCATGGCCCCAACCGAGGCAAGTCTAAAACTGCATTTTGACATTGCTAAATGATATATAGTGATTTTAGGCCATATTCATCTAGTTGTCGTTCTTACAATATGCCAGGGCGCAGGCAAATCCCTACGAAATGACCCCTGAAATGGACCTTGCGGCCCGAAAATTAGCACATGCTACAAAATGGCTCGGTATGGGAACATGGTTTCCTACAAAATGACACCAAAAAAAGCTTGAATAGGGGCCTTAAGGCCACCCATTTGATAGGGGAAATTTCAACGGGGATGTTTTCACTGTTTTGCACTGGCTTTATGTTGCTGTACGATGGTCAGCGAGTTGTGAAGCGAGAGCTTGGACAGTGGACAAGATGCTATGACACAAAAGACACAAGATGAGCTTAGTTCGAAATTGGTGGGTTCCAGCTCTCCGACACACACCCCCATAGCAGCCACAGCGGGTGGTGCTGCATGACTTGATGGAATTCAGGTACTTGGCATAACAAGCATGTGTACTTCTTGATGCTTCTTGTGTTCCAGACTCGCGTGGGCAAGAATCTGAGGTTACAATGGTCTCGACGCAGAAGCATTGGAGGGCAGCAACACCTAGAAGACCTGGATAGCTGATACAGTAAGTGTTGGTCATGTAGAATACACTTCTAGACAATGAATCAGCATCTTAGTGCAAGGCTAACTGCGAAACTTGTGCAAAATGAAGGGTCAACTTGCACTGCCTTGGTTTGCTCAGCGGCCTCCTAGTTCTCTAGGGGGCTCGGTTACATAAGATACCCGACAGAACGGCACTGAGCTCTTGCTGGCAATTATCCTGTTTTTCAGCCGATGCTGAAAATCAGTCCTTCTTTTGGATTAAATCATCAAGCAGTGAAAATACCTTGGTTTGACAGACACAGCAATGAAGAGCAATGAAAACACACATGTACCTTGCAAACCTTGCAAACTGCATCGCGTTGTCTTCGCAATTCTTGCCGCGCGGTTTAATGCAGTTCAGGTGCTGCTTGCGCGGTTGCCGTTTCTTGACTGTCTGGCGCATCTTTTCCTGCGATATGCAACTCGCAAACACAGCTCTTGTATAAGAAAGGGCAAAGAATATGCGCAAAACAGATCAGAAGTGCATACACGGTATGTCCATGCCAGGTAGTGCCCGGACGGTGTCGGGGCGGATGTTTCGAAAAAAGAAGTGGCTACAAGAAATGGATGGCCTATAGAAAAGTTTTTGAAGTGCAGAAGCAATGAAGTGCTGAAGTTGAGAATTGCAGCAAGGAATGAGCAAACGGTCGTTGAGATGCCGATGACATGACATGAAAGAATCCATGCGCAACTGACTGCGTGAACCAGTGAGCAAATCAAAGGATGAACGAAAGAAGCAATGACTCAATGAATCAGTGAAGCAATGAACCAACGAAGGAATGAATCAATGACTCACTGAAAGAATGAACCAGTGAAGGAATGAGCGAGTTGGTGAGTCGATGAGACCATGAATCAATGAATCAACGGAGCAATGAAAAAGCGAATCAAAGAATGGCGGAAGTAGTAAGTCAGTGAATCGATGAATCAATGAATGAATGAATGAATCAATGAATGAATTTCTGAATGAATGAATCAATGAATGAATGAATCGGTGAAGTAACGAAAGCAGTGAATCAACGAAGCAATGAGCCCATGAATCAGTGAATCGCTCGAATCAATGAATCAATGAATCAACGAATCAATGAACCAATGAAGCAACGAAGAATGAATGAATGAATGAATGAATGAATGAACGAATGAACGAATGAACGAATGAACGAATGAACGAATGAACGAATGAACGAATGAACGAATGAATGAATGAATGAATGAATGAATGAACCAACGAACGAACAAACGAATGAATGAATGAATGAGTTTGAGATGGATGGGTAGGTGGATGGATGGAGGGGTGGATGAGTGAGCTACTTCTTTGTTGAGCTACTTCTTCACTGAGTCAACCTTTTTGCTGGGGCGCCTCTTCTCTCAGCTACTTCTTCCCTGAGCAGCATCTTATTATCTGGGCTTCTTCTTCTTTGACCGGCTTCTGTTCTGAGCTGCCTCCCAGCTACCTCTTGTGTAGCTGCTGCAATTCAATTCTTTTCTTCACGCAGCTGTTACAATGCGTTTGGCAACCTCCAGTTTGCAGTCCCCATAGCACAAGAGTAGCACGATGTTCAAATGCTAAATTTCGCGCAGCTGGTACTATGCGCTTAGCAACCTCCAACTGCAATCCCGCTTCCCAGGAGCGTCGCGGCATCACTCATGCTTTCCGGCGCGCAGCCGTGCCAATGCGCTTTGTCACGGCCGGTTGCAAGCCCGCCTAGCAGGAGCGTCGCACAAAATCGAGCAAGGTTCGCGCTGCGTCAAGAGTGCGGACTTCACCGCACAAATGCGGGCCCGCTCTGAACTCGTCAATTTTCAAGGTTTAGCGAAACCGAGCTCTTGCTACAGTCTCGTGCGCGTTTTGCCGACCTCATCCTCCAGAAGTCTTTCACTTTCCGCGATCGGGGCCCGCACCCGCGGAAGCACAGACCCTATACTTCGGCGACCCCAGGTGCCAACACACCCGAAAAAACTCCAGGTTTCGCGCCAGGATTTTTCTTTCGCCCATGAATTAAGCGCTCCTGGGCTCTTTCACTTTCCAACTGCTTGATGATGAGGCTGACATCATGGTTTGAGTAGAGACATATGGGGTTGACATGATGATACGGGTATATAGATATTGTATAGTAGACATATAAGTAATGTAAAATATAGATCAAAAATGATGAAGACATCCTGCGATAGTTTCTGCATGTCGCCAAAGTGGTCTGTCTGGGGCCTTCGAAGTTCACGAGTTGCACCAACTTCTGGGCCAACTTCGAAAGCTTTGCAGTACGGTGCACGTCGTGCGGAGAACTTACAATGAGTTCATGGATCACCTGACATCGATCATCCAGGCATCTAATGACGAAATGACACGAGATGACACACGCTGACACAAAATGAATGTTGTTTCCTCTGTCCGGGTTTCATGTCAAAGGGCGTGCGGCAAAAACCGACGGGCCCTCCTTTACACTCAAATCTCATGGTAGAAACTCAGTGGTGGTATTGAGACGTCTGGATACAATGTTTGAACAGTCTTACAAATCTTGAAGCTGCATCTCTCACACAAAAACTGACAGACATCTGCCACAAATGAATTAGAAACCCTAGGACGTACTTGCAACATCTTATAACCAAAGCAGAATTGAAAATTGAAAAACTTGTCAAATACTTCTTGAAATCAAATCTACTGCGTCTGTGCTCACTAGAGACCAGGTTTCTGCAGGATTCTGCAGGCCATGTCGGCCATGGATTCATTCTAAAAAGGAAAACGCAAGAAAACATGGTAGGGTTGTTTCTCTGGATATGCTTTTCCACACAACCTCAAAAAAGCGAGTAAGCTCTGCACGTGATGCATGAGGAAGAGCGCTAACGCATGACTGTCAGGTGTAGCAGGTAGACAGGCCTCATGTGTTTCCACGGCAAAGTCTGTATTGAGCAGATCTAATGCCAGCCACGGCACCAAGCAGAAAAGAAAATGGAGAAGGAAGCAATAAATATCAAACACAACAACAATGACTACTACAGTGACGAAAGCAACCACAGCTTTAGAAGAAGCAACAATGGCACCACAATGTCTGGTAAGGTACGGAGACCCACCGGTGAAGCCGGAACCGAGTCGACCCAAACCGAGCCGTTCCAATACGAACTGTTCAGGAATCACAACGGACATCATTAATATATTCACACACACACATATATACATACATACATACATACATACATACATACATAATACATACATACATACATACATACATACATACATACATACATACACACACACATACATACATACATACATACATACATACATACATACATACATACATATATATACACACATATATATATATATAATTAAATAAATAAATATATATACATATATATGGCGCGATGCTACCTGGGCCCCCCCCTCCCTGGGGGGTGGGGGGGGGGCAGCAACACGGAACACGGAACCATATATACGTATATGTAAATAAATAAATAAATAAATAAACAAATAAATAAAAAGAAAAAAAAATTAAAAAAAAAAATAAATTGTCAATGCAAGCGCATGCAGCATTGGTGACATCCATCATGTCACATCATTCTCACCTGTGGCATTGGCTCCATCAGGGCGCCCTTGTTGCCACAGCAATGCTACCTGCGGTCTTACCGCTCTGAGGTGTGCGAGAGAAAACAGAGTACTTCGAGATCCCAGCAACTTCGTGCGTGTGTGGGAGGATCTAGCGGGTGTCTTGGGCATATCCCCTTGTGTTCCCCTTNNAGAGTACTTCGAGATCCCAGCAACTTCGTGCGTGTGTGGGAGGATCTAGCGGGTGTCTTGGGCATATCCCCTTGTGTTCCCCTTCGGCTAGATCAATATTGGTAGCGGAGCCCAATCTGGGCTGCCGCGGGCACTTCGTCCTGAACTTGTTCATCGCCCTTGCTGAGAACTTCGGTGGCAATGGNCTGGGCTGCCGCGGGCACTTCGTCCTGAACTTGTTCATCGCCCTTGCTGAGAACTTCGGTGGCAATGGTGAAAGGTGGACAAGCGTCTGGTGCCAACAACCCTGGAGGAGCCCCTGGTGATCCGACTGGCCCTCCAACGACTACAACGGCTTTGGCAAATGGTGCACAAGGTCAAGGTGATCAAGGTTTCAACCGAGGCCTGGATTCAGGCTTGGCCAAAGCAGCACCATCTGCTGCCGGGTTGACACNAATGGTGCACAAGGTCAAGGTGATCAAGGTTTCAACCGAGGCCTGGATTCAGGCTTGGCCAAAGCAGCACCATCTGCTGCCGGGTTGACACAATCAACCCATCGGTCATACAGGAGACGACTTGACCTGTTTGGCCGTCAATGTCGACGACGAGGTGGTGGTGTAGCAATTGAGGGAGCCTACTTGGTTTTGAGTCAATTGCAGGATGTAGCCTGGGATGCAACTGAAGGTTTAGACATGGATGACATGGAGCTCAGTGAAGATCCCTTCAAGCCCATCGTTGAGGTGCTTGACAAGCTGAAGGTCGTACTCCTTCTTCAACTTGATGGAGAACGCTGCCAAGAGTTCTTCGAAAAGTTCAACAGAGAACGAGGTGAAGAACTGCAGGCGTACTTGGTTCGACATGGAACCATGCTGCGAAAGTTCAAGGAGCTGCAGGTAGACATCCCGCCACTACTTGCTGGATGGCATCTACTTTCGAGATCAGGTGTGCCCCGGTGGACCCATGTCCAGGTCAAAGCGATGTGCAATGGAGACCTGAGTGTGGACAAAGTGTCCAAAGCGCTGACTCGAATGTTTGGTNAGGTGTGCCCCGGTGGACCCATGTCCAGGTCAAAGCGATGTGCAATGGAGACCTGAGTGTGGACAAAGTGTCCAAAGCGCTGACTCGAATGTTTGGTGGTGACAGCAAACCGAACGCCAAAGACTCTGTCCTCAAGGATGGCATCAACTACTTGGACAACTATGAGTACGAGGATGATGGCGGCGATGGCATCTACTACAACGATGAGGTGTACTACTATGATGATGATGGGCAGTACTACGACCCTGAGTATGACGAGGCGCTTGACGAGATCGAGTACACCGGTGATGCCAATGAAGATGTCCCTCAGGAACTTGATGAGGCTTCCATCGCTGTGGAAGATGCCTACATCAACTACTTGGACTCCAGAAAGAAGATGAGGGAACTGGCCCTGAGTAGAGGCTTCTACCCTGTGGTCGCCATTGACATGTCCGAGGGTGGCCAATCCAAAGGACGAGGCAAGACGGGTGGTGGCAAAGGAAAGTCAAAAGGAAAANTGTCCGAGGGTGGCCAATCCAAAGGACGAGGCAAGACGGGTGGTGGCAAAGGAAAGTCAAAAGGAAAAGGCAAAAGCAGTGGTGGAAAAGGAAAAGGAGCTGGAAAAAGTCATCCTTTGCCAGGTGCTCGTCGCTATGTTTTTGGACGACGTCGCAACGACAACTCCTCTTCGACGACTACCTCCCAAGGCAAGTCGACTGGCAAATCCACAACAAGTGGAAGCACGGCCCAACATGGTCCACGTTTCAAGAGATACAGATTGCCAGCCAACGGCATCAAAGAGGTGCCTGAAGACGTCTCTATGGTCGAAGTGGATAACATGGGCATCCGTGCTGGACGTCGCGAAGGGCAAGTGCGATTGGCCAACTTGGCTGCTGCACAGACCCTTGAAGAGCCTGAGCCGGAAGAGCTCGAGCAAGCCATTTTGGCTGACCAGGTCGCACAGACCGAAGTTTTGGAATCTCATGAAGAAGGAGTTCGATCAGACCCTTCACCCCGAACCAGAGCAATGACTGATTGTCAACGCTTCACCGCAGGGGAGATTGAACATATTATCGACTACGGCTTCACCGTTTTCTCTGATGCTGAAGTGAACCGAATTCGACAGAGGTTCATCGACTCCCTGGAACCGTCCATTGAGGACTACCTTCCANATCGACTACGGCTTCACCGTTTTCTCTGATGCTGAAGTGAACCGAATTCGACAGAGGTTCATCGACTCCCTGGAACCGTCCATTGAGGACTACCTTCCACAATCAGAGATTGATCGGATTGTGAGAGGAGATGTCGATGTCCCTGTGGTTCCCCTCCATGCTGCTGAGTGGAACGGAATCGGGCGGCAACAAAGAGCAGCCCTACTACAAGCCCTGGAAGATTCACTCCTTTTGGGCATCGANTGTGGTTCCCCTCCATGCTGCTGAGTGGAACGGAATCGGGCGGCAACAAAGAGCAGCCCTACTACAAGCCCTGGAAGATTCACTCCTTTTGGGCATCGATTTTGAAGAGATGAATGGTGATCTGCAGAAAGAGGCCGCGTGCCTTCGTGCCGAATTGGCAACCATTCGTGCTGCGGGTCACGAAATCCAAATGATGAGAATGAGATCCACTTTACCCGACGAGAGTGCGATCCGACCTGTCTGAGAGGCCGTAGCTAAAGCTTGCAAGTACAGAGACACGTAAGATGCCATCAGGGAAGTTTTAATCTCTTTGGCCTGTGTCAATGCAAGCGCATGCAGCATTGGTGACATCCATCATGTCACATCATTCTCACCTGTGGCATTGGCTCCATCAGGGCGCCCTNAGAGTACTTCGAGATCCCAGCAACTTCGTGCGTGTGTGGGAGGATCTAGCGGGTGTCTTGGGCATATCCCCTTGTGTTCCCCTTCGGCTAGATCAATATAAATAAATAAATAAATGAATGAATGAATAAATTAAAAAAAATTGTATATACATCAGGGGGCCAAAGATGCGAGGTCAGGTTTTGCCGTGGAACTGGCCCTCTTTTTGGGGCCTTACAGGCATTGTTTCTCTGAAACTCTTGGGCCCCTCCGACATGGGGCGGGAGAACAAAGGTTCGGCCAAAGAAAAATGAACTTGCATGCGCAGAAATACCTGCAGGAACCAGCCAGGACACGCTTGGGAACATTATTCCGTGCAAAAAGGTGCCGCCAGGACCGGCCAGGACCACGCTGAACACAGAAACCATACAGGAANGCCAGGACACGCTTGGGAACATTATTCCGTGCAAAAAGGTGCCGCCAGGACCGGCCAGGACCACGCTGAACACAGAAACCATACAGGAACAAAGGGCGGTACCCCTCCTAGCAGGAATGGGCCAGGAACCACTTAGAACGAACCTGACCTGCAGAAACATGACGCCAGGAACGGCCAGGAAGCCTTTAAACGTAAACGCCATAGTAATTGAAGCCGTTCCTGAAACCGTTTTTGGAACTAGAATTGTTTTCTCCAANTTCTGACAAGAGTGGTCGTGTAGCTGTGCAGGTTGCTGGCAAACCAGGCCCCACTTTTGGCGCCCTCAACATGCAAGCATTCTAGCCTCGTGAATATGGGCCCTCGTAGTGTCGAGCCTTTTCGTCGGTAGCTTGCTCCAACCCAAGTCTCCCTTATAGCAGAACGTCACCTGCGTGACTTGTGCTCACAGTGTGCCATCCGGACATGCCCTCCCATGCTGGCACCATGTTGGCGCTGAGCCATCTCACTTGATTCCTGGCTGCCTTGCCCGTGTGTAGTTGCATGAGGGTCAGCCTCCTGTTGTGTTGATGGGCCTTCCAAGATATACAGCTGATTGCTGCTTCCTCCAGTGCCAGCAACACCACCCGCATCTTCCCGGCCGATAGCCCCAACTGCACCCACGCACGAGGGTTGCCATTATTGCAGATGCAGCCCCATGATTTGACGCATGACTGGGCCCCATTTCCTATCGCGCCGTTCTCCTGGCGGTTCAAAGCGAGCCCAAGGCAAATCTGAGCTAGAGAACTGGCACCAAAAACGGGGCTGGAACACGACCCGCTTTTCTAGGCAAGGCATACAAGGGGGCAGCATTTTGGGACATGAGAGGTTCGGCCAAAGAAAATGAACTTGCACGCGCAGAAATACCAGCAGGAACCAGCCAGGACACGCTTGGGAACATTATTCCGTGCAAAAAGGTGCCGCCAGGACCGGCCAGGACCACGCTGAACACAGAAACCATACAGGAANGCCAGGACACGCTTGGGAACATTATTCCGTGCAAAAAGGTGCCGCCAGGACCGGCCAGGACCACGCTGAACACAGAAACCATACAGGAACAAAGGGCGGGGCCCCGCAGTGACAAAAAGCCAGGAACCACTTAGAACAAATCTGACCTGCAGAAGCATGACGCCAGGAACGGCCAGGAAGCCTTTAAACGTAAACGCCATAGTAATTGAAGCCGTTCCTGAAACCGTTTTTGGAACTAGAATTGTTTTCTCCAANCATGACGCCAGGAACGGCCAGGAAGCCTTTAAACGTAAACGCCATAGTAATTGAAGCCGTTCCTGAAACCGTTTTTGGAACTAGAATTGTTTTCTCCAAAAACAGATTTTCAGGAACGCTGCCATTGTGGTAAAACAGCGGTTTTTTGAAGATGCGCAATGGAGATCCAATGTCATATTCCACTTTCTGACAAGAGTGGTCGTGTAGCTGTGCAGGTTGCTGGCAAACCAGGCCCCACTTTTGGCGCCCTNTTCTGACAAGAGTGGTCGTGTAGCTGTGCAGGTTGCTGGCAAACCAGGCCCCACTTTTGGCGCCCTCAACATGCAAGCATTCTAGCCTCGTGAATATGGACCCTCGTAGTATATACATATATATATATATATTATATTCATATCGTGGTGTCAGGATCAGAATATTATGTTTAGATAGTAAATGTTTCATATTCTTCCGAGTCAGGAATTCCAGAAGAATATATATGTATATTATACACCAATCTCTGAGAGAAGTGGAAGCGGCCCCTGCTGGCACAAAAAGCGAGGCCTCGAAGAAAGCCTTGCGTTCTTGTGGGAGTAGCGCAATAGCATCAGCCAAAGCACCTGTTCAGCTGGTACTTTGCATGGCGCTTCACATAACACCTTGCGATTAAATCTGTTTTTCACTTTGGCTTCTGGCATTGCGCCTTGAAAATGTGTGTCGCTGCCGTGTCCCTCACTCACGCTCCTTGGAAACTTGTCGAAAGCTTACAAAACAACCAAATGCTTCCAAAACCAATTTCCCCGCTTGTCACAAACAACTCACGAATCAATGCGATGTGTCAAATCTTTTTAATAGCCTTCTCCTGTGATGCTAGGGACTTCTTGGGTGTGGGCTCCTCCAGTGTTATTGTTTCCGGGACATTGCGGGAATGGGTTCATACTTCTCTAGGAACAGGGTTGCAAATTCTGAAATTGCCATGACACCAGCATTAGCACATTTTGTTCACGTGACTCCTCACAAATCGCAAGTGCCATACTGCCGAGCAGCTGGTACTTGCTGCTTCTGTATGGGTTCAAGACTTCCTTCGCATCCTATCATCGCAACAAGAACCGCTCACAGAATGGAATATCTTGCTTTATTATCATCTTGTTTTTACTTCTTGTGTGCCGCTTTAGTCCTTACGGTCGTAGCAGGAGTTGCAGCATCACTGCTAACTGTGGTGGTGCTGCGGGTAGTGCAAGTGGCTGACTCAATTCGACTCAACTCACATCACACCGTTAAATCCACATCTTGTGCGGCAGGAGCTGTGGAAGCCCCAAAGCACACCACGCTGCTGAAGCCGCATCACGAGCAGTGTTTGTCGTAACAACTCATTACGGGGGCCAATGACCCCGAAAATAATAGAAGCTGGCTCAAATCTTGCGCGCGTGCAGTCAGAACGCGCCTCATCCTTGAATTTCCCAGAAAAATCGACAAAACACTGCGCACGCGCAGTGCTAATGCATGTTTTGCTCGCAGTGCTCTCAGTGAAATCACAAGACAGAGCGAACGGCATCAAACGACAGAAACAAACGAGGCCTAAAAGCGTAGTAACCCTCACAAGGCCCCATCAGACCTGAAAACAAGGAGAAAGAAGAAGCAGAAAGAAGGAACAGGAAGAAGAAGACGAAGAAGGAGCGCAAAAAAAATAAGTATTACACGGAAAAAACAGGTCAATTTTGAGTCAACTATGGAAAACGCAAGCAAGCGTCATCTTTTAAATGGCAAAACCCATCAAAATCCGATTTAGAGCAAATAGCCAATCACAGGGTACTGTATATATACATATTTCTATTCAAGTAAAAACTGATCTTGCATGAAAAGGGTCGCCCAAGATACGGCTTCAACAAGAAGATGCGGCTTTAGCCAAGGCCACTGCGGTAGGGCAGCAGCAGCAGCAGCAGCAGCAGCAGCAGCCGAAACCATCCAGCCGCAATCCTCATAGCCCTAGCTGCCGCTGTCATTACGAGTGCTGCCAGGTTGGTGTCACTGCTGCGGTAGCCGTGACGCTTGTATTTTTTGGGGGCTGTGATTTCCATTTGCACTGCCCATCGCCATTGGTTTTTGTCTGTGTTGCGTCTTCATAGTTTTCATCGTGCCCTTGCTGTTGTTCTTTATCGTCATCCTAGCATTGCAGCAGCAGTAGTCGTACCGCAAGCACGTTGAAGCAGGAGCAGTGGCATTAGTGACGGTAGTGGCTACAGCAGAAGGCTACGCTGTAGACTAAAGTATATAATTTGGATTAATTTGGAAAAGAAGAATGGATTATAAAACTCAACACAGGCCCTCTCACCAGCTTTTCTTGCCTGTTCTGAAACTTTTGCCAATTGACTATCGTTTTTTCATGTTTTTTCGCCACATTCCATGGCTTGTGTGTGCTGCGTGTGGGGTACTGCAAGTGCGTGTGGGTTTCTACGTGCCTGTGCATGTTCTCGTAGCGTACAGGCGGAGCAAAGGTTCTGCTTGAATCTAGACGGGCCGGGTAGAATCCCTTCGAAAACCACCATATTGACATGGCCAAAGCAGCCAAAGCAAGTGATCCCCTCAAATTGCCCGCAATCTCCTCACTGAGTTTGTTGAAAACATCCTGCTTCTGTTCACCCTGGAAGTACTTGAAAATCTCCTTACAAGAATCAAAGAATGAGAGCACGGGTTCACTTTTCCATACTTTTTGGCACAATGCAATTGTTTCAGTTGGCAATAGTATCAATAATCAAACTTGAGTCGGTCGTGTCGTCGGTTGTTTTGTAAAGTTGTCTACCCTCAAAATCTGCAACTTGGTGGACTTTTTTGGATTGTCATGGTGGGTGCAATGCTTGCATTGAATCAAACTCAGTCTAAACATAACATACGTAGAGTTAGGCTTAAAGTTAGATGTGAAGCGACGAAGCTCCTGTGCTGCAAATGCAGCAGAATTGTTGGTCAAGTTGGGAGCCAAGAAGTCTTCGAGCACAGACTTGGCCAACTCGAGGTCACCTGTCCACGTCACTGGTGAAATCCAAGACATCTTCCTTCGTGAAAGCCAAGACATCTTCACATCTGCCATGTCTTCCACCATATGTTCCACGGTTTCATACGGTTTCTACATTGAGTGTCAGATAGTGTCACCTTGACCACTACCATCAGCTACCTTGACTCCTTCTCACTACTTCAATGCTTGAGGGATCGTGTGAATTGTAAGTGGTGCGAATGTAACTCACCGATGTCCGAGCAGAGTGGCCTTTGAGAGAGCGCAAATCTTTCGGAGGGCTGTGCCGCTCAACCAGCACCTGACATGACATCCTTCACAAGTTGTGACAAATCGAACTAGCGGCTTCATCGTCGACTGACTGAGTGAAACAAATATTATAAAGTTAAAGCAAAAACATATCTTAGGATAAAGATATTGTATGTGCCTTGTAGCTTTGCCATGTATTGCATTGCATTGCATTGCTATGCATTGCAATGTATTGCAATGTGTTTCTGTTGTGCTATGCATAAAGGTGTTGGTGCCGTGCGTCACTGTGCCTCCCCGGCAAATCGCACGGGGTCGATTGCGCCCAGTGCACCCAGAACTTGCCCACAAAGCAATTGGCCTGGAAATAGTTTCGCGGAAAAAAAGGCAACTATTAAACAAGCACCGTCTGACTTGAGCTCTTGCGGCTGAGATAACGTCTGATCAGTTTGACTGCGTCTTACACTGCATATGTCCAAGAGTTTCCTCCCAGGACTACATCAGGTTAGTTCGTATCCTACTCAACCAAAGTGAATCTTAGTTGCGTTGTGTTGCGTTCAAGGTCTTCGTCATCCACTTTCGTGCCTGTAGATGTGGATTCGGACAGAAACCTGTCAGACCCAAAAGGCATCAAATAAAATCTGGCTGCGGCTCTGCTCTTTTGTCCAGCGAAAAGTGAAATGATCGACAGATAGAAATGGACACAAATGGATGGAAATGGTATGAAATGGTAGCGTTGATTCTTCTTGAAATACAGCACCAGTCAAGTGAGCTCCTATGAGCTGTTTCACTACTGTAGCTCCTCGAACAGAGCGGGCACTCTCTTTGAGTGTGAGAGGTCCGTGGCAAGAAACAAATTGTTTGAGTGTGCAACCATGCTGCGGTACACCCTGCTATACCCTTCTCAACCAACTGAAATGGGCGGCAAAGCAGCTTCAGCAGTACTCTCATCAGCTTTGCCAGGACGTCATTTGGCAAATCTGCGACTTTCTTGAATGCCTGGCACACTAAATTGCAAGTTGAATCCCTGCCTCGGTTCTTCTATTGACCATTCAATTATGCCAACAATGCCAACATGAAATTCAAGCAGTCGCCCGCCACTTGCCAACTCTAGGCTAGAAGCCAATGCTGGATGCATATGCTTTGAGCGACATTTTGGTTTATTCATGTTTATTCAATTCCCAGTGGCTGGGGAGAATACAACGTGGCTGAGACACGTCGAATGCAAGTATACGTATTAGCATAATGAAAGAAGATGCATACTACAGCATAGATCCAGCAATTGCAGTACAAATTCAGTATAATACAAATGCAGTATGAATCCAATGTTGTGACTGTTTCTGCAGAGCCCCATAGAAATGTCATCCTGGTTCAAGATGTTCATCTACCACTGCTTTGCTCATAGTCGCAATTGCACTTCAAATGACGAAGCGCTGGTCCCACTCCGCCTGACGCTGCTGCATCAAGAAGTGCAACAGTCCCTGAAGGATTGCGTGTCGAACTGCCTTGGTATGAATCGAAACAGGGCGTTTTACACGTGAAGAAGTGCCAAATCTATCTATCACCAGTTAATGACAGTTATATAATGTCAATCATATTGTGAGCTTAAAATGAAAGGGGGTGCTCACCTCAAGGTGTTGCCTCAGTCATACGTCCAAGATGGTCCAAGCTCTTTAATACATGTATATAGCCACATAGTCATGCCAAACCTGGCTCTGACACAGCGTGCCTGACTCGACATCTCCAACTGCTTGACTGTTGACTCGATGCGCTGCTGTATGCTCATCTTTGCTAGAGCCTCATGAGATCTTCACAGCCATTCTGCAGGCAGGTCGCTAGGAAAGGACAGTAACCTGTCCCTCACCAGCTGAGAGTCTGAATTGATGTGTGCCATATTATGTTTAAGGTCGTGTAGGGTACCACCTCTCGAGGGCGTCGCGGATTGTTGTCGTTTGCTGCATGTTTGCTCTCGCTATGTCATGTCGTCCGCCTTTACAAGTTAATATATCCTCAACTTCGTTGGTGGCCACGTTCGCTTTCGCTTGCACACATCACGGACGCTACGATCACGTCAGAGATGGATGGGGTGGGGCGGGTGGGGGCAAAAAGCTTTCCTGTGCAGTTGCACACATGCTACTTGTACGTCAGAGCTAATCAAGTTCGCTGACATTTGCACGCAGTTGATGCTACATTCTTCACGCGGTTGACTTTTTGGTTGAGGCGGTTGATTTATTTGACTGTTGACCCCACTGGGCGCAAAATGGTGGCAACTTGCCCCTGAGTTGCTCGGGCAACAAGCTGCTTGAACACCTGCCAGTACAGTAGCGCTGAATTAGCGCAAGAGCAAAGCTTGAGAGGGAAAATAATAATCTTCCTTTCGAGCTCAAGATTTTGCAGATTTCATTGAGAATATTAAGATGCTCAAAGCCACAGTGCCAACTCCATGTCACATATAAAACCTCCACGCCTCCGAAGGCTTGATCCCTTCATTCTTTTAGTATGCTGTCCCTTGTTATTTTCACCGAGCATTGTGCGTGCTAAGGATGGCCCTGAACACCAAGGGCGGCTGCTGAGGGTGACCGTGCGGGGGTTGGACGGATACTAAAGGTCTGAAGGTGCGTCTAAAATCTCATGGTAGTTTTGAAGGTGCGGAGAGGCTCTGATGGATAAGCACATCAACGCGCATCCGTTCGCATGAAGCCAACATTGCAATTACAAATGCATACAAAGACACTATGATCTATAGGGATGTTAAATTTTGGGAATTGGGAACATTCAATATCGTTCAATAATCATACTATAATTACTAGAGTGAGTGCAACGTGCAAGTAGCAGCAGTTCCCTTTTGACTAAATCTAAGAATCCAAGCTTCCTTGCTTTCCACGACATATGGAAACCTGAAATCTCTAAAGTGCGGCACTTGCCACAAATGTGAACATACAAGTGGATAGGGTCGCCCGGTACGAAATAACTCCAAGATCGAACGTACCCAATCTGACAAAAATCTGACATGGGCTAGCTTGGAGCGAGTTTTGCGTGAAACTTCCTCGAAGAGGGTCGAGCACCAATTCTACAACTCCCATCATTGTCAAAACTTGAATTTGCCAGCTTGTGCTTCATATGAGATTTTTTTCATCCGTGCGAGTATCTGTTAATATCCTCGCTTTCGGTTGTATCGAATGTGCAATATCTCTCAATATCCAAATGTCAACCCCTTCCCTGTCTTTCGTTGTGTTCTCTTTCAGTTCCTCTTTACCTCGATCTTGCCCCCTTTGTTCTGCTCTTTGCACTGTAAATACTGATTGTGTGTTTGACTGTACTTTATTTATGCGCGGACGCCCTGAGCAAGACAAGAAACTAAAGGAAAGCATACGACCCTATGCAAAACCTAGGAGGGTACCAAACAGCTCTGGAACCTTGGAGCCTGGCAACCACGCGAAGACCTCTATCAATCTCTATCACAGTCACAGCTAAAGTCTAGAATCTAAGCACCCAACAAAGTATCTTATCGCTTGTCTACTAGCTGTGAGAACATGTCTACAATGTAACATTGTGCAAGCAATGGATGCACTGATGAGATCTGTGAGTCATTAGCAAAAATGACGCCCGAGAGCTCCAAAACAACAAACATGATACTCATGGATTAACTGTAAGATACTGTAGTACTGTATATGCATATTCCAAAGTTCGCCTTCTCCACCGAATGCTTGCTTCCTCGCAGATGTTCTGGCAGCGGTGGAAGAGCCAGCAGCACCTGGCTCCAGGCAAACTCCGAAGGCATCCGAAGCCCGTTTTCCCCTCATTCAAGGTCTTTTCAAGGCCAAGTCTTTTTGAATTCAGATTGGAACTGGACCTCTTCTTGAAATTACAGCGCCTCAAACATTTGAGCTCGCAGTGCCCCGAACAAGCGAGCTCCTACTTCTTTACAATGTCATGAGCCACTCAACGAACGCGACCAGAAAAAATTGCACAATTCTTCAAACAAAACCAGAGATGCTACACTTTCAGGCCATTGGAGAGTTTCATTGCCTTGGTTCCAAATGAGCTTTCAATGCCAGCATACTTATTTTTACATATCTGGAAAACTGTATTCCGTTATGTCCCATTGTTTTCTAGAAAATCTGTATTCTGGTCATCGAGTTGGCCAAGCGGACAGTTTCAAGTTGCAAATATGCTTTGCCCAGGTGGTAGGAAATCTCAACAATTTGGTGCTACAATGTAGACATACCAAGGATCCAAAATGATCCAAATAGCCCATATTGGCAACCCATATTGGCAAACAAAAGTAATGCAGTTTTCCAAGAATGCTGCTTCTTCATAGTAAGATTGTATTGCCATACAGGACAATGTTCTGTTGTAAGAAGCGAAAGAGCATCCTTTAATGCTGCTAACATGTGCAAACATAGTGCGCTTCTGAGAGATGCTCTATGTCAATGATACATAATCATACTGCATATTGTGCAGCAATATTGGCTTTTCTAAAAAGGTATGCTCCTCCTTTGAAGGGAAAGTTAGACATTTGGAAATGCACACTCCACTCCTTCAAAGGGCATGGTGAAACCTTTTTGTGGAATACTTCTTATTTTTCAGTGATATTGTTCCTGCAAAAACACACTGCATTTCTCCAAAGGAAGATTACGCTTATTAAGAAGGGTATGCTACATTTCTGTCTTGAATACTGCATTTGTTGGCAAATATTGGTATGTTGCAAGTGTGTTGAAGACATCTAGCATATTCTGCAGAAATTGTGTTTTGTCAAGGGGATGCTGTAGCATTTATCTAAGGTAGAGTGAACACCTGGACACTTCTTCAAGCAATTCATACTCTCTTCATTTGTAGCTTGAGCTTAAACAAATGATTGCAGTCTTGAAGAAACAATGAAAAAGTGCACTCTCACAGCGTCCTGCTCCTAAAAATCCGCCGGCCTGCCGGCGTGTCTGATTGGAAGGTGTTGTTCCTGTTCTGTTCTTGGCTTGTACTTGTTCCTCTGTTCTCCTGCTGCAACTTTTTGNTAGTAGTAGTAGTAGTAGTAGTAGTAGTAGTAGTAGTAGTAGTAGTAGTAGTAGTAGTAGTAGTAGTAGTACTAGTAGTAGTAGTAGTAGTAATAGTAGTAGTAGTAGTAGTAGTAGTAGTAGTAGTAGTAGTAGTAGTAGTAGTAGTAGTAGTAGTACTAGTACTAGTAGTAGTAGTAGTAGTAGTAGCAGTAGTAGTAGTAGTAGTAGTAGTAGTAGTAGTAGTAGTAGTACCAACTACTACTACTGCTACTACTACTGCTACTGCTACTGCTACTGCTACTGCTACTACTACTACTACTACTACTGCTACTGCTGCTCCTGCTCCTGCTCCTGCTCCTGCTACTACTGTGCTGCTGCTGCTACTACCCACTTCTACCTCTACTCCTGCTCCTACTCCCAATACCACATTAAGTGCTCAATGCAAGCTGCTCAATACCCAAGTCCCAGAGGTCCCAAGAAAAGACTGCCAATTGCCTANGCTCAATGCAAGCTGCTCAATACCCAAGTCCCAGAGGTCCCAAGAAAAGACTGCCAATTGCCTATGGCCGGCGGGCTTGCCGTAGGCAATTAAATATTTGGCTCCACACAATTTGCATCAATTTGCTAATATTTCTGCAAAATTCTGTGGAAGAAAACGAGAACCAACTGAATGTTGAAAACTGCCCCTGGTATAAGCAGAATTGGGGCAAAGCTCGGCAATGCCGAGTGAAGGATTTCAGGACCTAACAATGGTACATGCCCGTATTTTGGAAAAGACACATGTTTGTTTGGGGAAACCATTATTTCAAGAAACGTGAAAGTATATGGAAGGAGGGTTTCCAGGTACATAATCTATACTGTGTAATTACCTGGGGGCATGGAAGAGCGTGGTCGCAGCAATGTCATGTTCATTCACTCGCAGGAAATCAGGCTTTTCTTCACTTTGCAATAGCCCATGAATTTGCTGTTTGAGAAATAGAATGGTTTCCCAATACAATATGCCGAATGACAGGGTTGCCTTTAGCCAGCTTGAATTATATAGTTGAGTGTCTCTGCATGCGAAGCTTCACCAATATGACTAGTAATAAAATGTAATAAACGTACCTATAAATCATTCTATAAGTTATTCTAAATGTCTGAATGTGTGTCTGAGCAATTCAGCTTCTAGGTTCCTTCCCTGCTCATCAGCCTCTGGATATTTGCAGGTCTCGTGCACAACTGATGACAAGAGTTTTTGCACCTCCTGCGAACACTTTGAGTTGAAGCCACAGAACTGTTTTCAATAAGTGCAAAGCAGGACATAACAAAGAAACCATAAGAGAATGCGTAATAATGCCAAGTTGTGCAATCATCCAAGAAGTTCACATTGCGCAACAGCGACAAACAAATTGGCCACTCATCTTGATGCTTCCTGACAGACATGTGAGTGCTAAGGCTCATTGCCTGTGTTCACCTTTGTTCAAAAAATCCGACGCTGAACAGCAAGAGTCAAAGACGTACGTATCGTGACCTTGTGCGTTCTCCAATACGGAACAGGTTCTTCCTTGAGAAACAGAGACCTTCTCACTTGAACAGAAACCTGGCTTGCAGTTTCGAAGCAAGACCTATAGGGCAAAAAAAACCGAAATATTTCCCTCCTGAATGTCAGAATTAACAAAAGGAAAAGGCATTTTGGATAAACCACGTTAAACCATGTTAAACCACACTGAATTTGCCTGGTCCCCGACATTCCACTGACATCCACTCACAGGCGGGCTTGCGAACTCCTGGAATGCTGCCATATCCGTGTCTTGCCTTTCAATGCTCAGAGACGAAACCAACCAACCACAAGCCTACAGCACCTACACCACCTACTACAGCACCTCATCTTGCAGAGATCCCAATGTTTTTGTAGCTCATCAAATTTCATCAAGCCAAATTTCTGCAGATGCTTTGTGACCCGATACTCTCGGCAGCACAGCCAGAAATGATTTGGTCAAGAGACAAGCTGTCTGCGAGCTGCAGGAGTTCACTCACCACAGCTGGTAAAAGCGGCTTCAACCGCCTCAGCAGCTCGTGGTTCCTCTGTGTTCCCTCGCTATTCACAGGATGCCTTTCAAGTGCCTTCGCATTTGACTGCTTTAGATCCCTTCATCTTCAAACCATCCTCCTTATTGACAGCTTCTCATTCAATTGGCGAGGAACGTCACGCCAATGCGTAAAAAATGCTTCCAGCAGCGCAAGCTGTCTGCATTCCGCAGCAGGGCACAAGCGCATTGCCTGGGCGAAGGCAGAAAAAATGCAAAGGGAAAGAGAACATGCTGGGCCGCTGGGATGTGAACTTCACTCTGTGTCCATTGAACTCAACGTGAGCCACTTAAATACTTCAACCTTACACAACTAATAGATACTAGTAGAAAGCTAATAGATACTAATAGTGTAAACATTCAAAAATACTGTCCTTCACCACTGTACCCAACTGATGGGCCGGGAACATCTGCTTCGTTAGATGTGAGAAGCATGAGCAACTGCTGTGTTTCTGAATGAAGCGAGTCACAACAAGTCAAACATTTTCACTGCGAAACGGTGCAGCTGATCACCAACGATTTCCTTCCAGCCACAAGCCACAAGACAAAGTTGATCCAATTCGTTTGCCGCAATTGCTTACATTGCAGGAATAGGTTTCAAAAAAGGATGCAAAACGAAATTAAGTGGCAATCATGTGGAATCACTTTAGTAATCACTTTCGTAGTCACTGAGATCATCATTCAGTGCTGGCAGTGCTGGCAGCAAGAGCAGTCCAAGAGCACCGTGGCGCTGCGGAGGAAACGGGAAACATCCAAAGGTACCTCAGCTGAAGGCTGAAAGTCATTCGAGTCATTCGAGCTAAGGCTTCTAAGGTCTTTCCATCACACTGCCCTCATTGGAGGTGATGCTGTCTTGGTCATTCCCCGTACTGCAAACTTTGAAAAAGATGTAAAAACAGTTTGCCGGATAAAACTGCCAGCAATGTCTATATCTCATCTCTTGCGCAATGGCACCACACCTTCTACAGCTCCGGGTGCACAACAGTGTTTTTTTGTTTCCCTCCCTCCCTCTCCCTCTCGCTCTCTCTCTCTCTCTCTCTTGGTTTGTCTGCAATAGAGTTTGAAAGACTTCTGGAACGCTTTTCAAGGTGACGTATCTATATATACATATCTCATATCTAACCAAAACACGTGAAAACTCTGTCTGAAGACTCCGTGGCTGCCAAGGTGCCTCCGAAACTGATGAGAATGGATCCTCGAGAAGCTGACGATACTCCTGAAACACTCAGCGAGCCACCCACTGAACCACCGGCACAACCTGCCCAACCATATCCCCAACCATATCCCCAACCCAGCAACAAACAACCACAAACAACCACAAACAACCACAAACAACCACAAACAACCACAAACAACCACAAACAACCTCAATGACTCGACGACAGTGACAACAGCGACCATGGCAACTTCCATTTCATCAAGGTGATGTTCTTGCACCACGCTGATGAAACGTGAGTTGGGTGGTTGGGTTGTGGTGGTTTCGGGTCAGGGGTTGGTTTTCCCTTATTTTCTTGCTTGAAGCCGTAAGCAAAACGTGCAAGAATGATCAAAATCAAAAGAAATGGCTGGGATTCGTTTCACTTGAAATGTACTTGCAAGATTTCAGTGGCACAGGAATGGGCAAACCAGAATTGGGTCCATTGATTTGAGCAAGGAAGAATCAGGACAAGAACATTGAAACAACATTTAAAGACATTTAATGTTGAGCTGCGCTGATGCTGCGACTGCATTCAGTCTCATTCTTGTTTGTGTGACATAGCAAACCGTCCAGTTCACAGTTGCTCGAGCACAGCACATCAGCAAATCCTGACGCATCTTGCCCATTGTGTTTCACTGTGACTCGGCCAGCTCCGCTCCTGCCACTTTGGATTCTCCCTGCTGTCAGAGATGACAATTTGTAGAATGTCGAGGGCATGCAGAAATCCACTCTCTGTGAGTCCAGCAATGTTTGGAGCACCTGAGCCCACAAGAGATTGAGAGTAAGGAGTATGTGATGAACTATCCCTTAGCTAGCAAAACCTAATCGTTGCTCTTCTCACTCAAATTTTCGAAAAAAAACAATAAAGCATGCTTGTGCCTGTTGAACACAAATATACACAAATAGATGTCCAACACAACTCAACATTGTACAGTAGCGCATTGATGAATGTATATACGCAATCCAACAGTCCCGGATATACTCTCAGTATGTGTTGATATTGATATCCAAACCAAACAAAACCCATTACTAATTACGTTACTTTCTGTTGCAGCACGTGACAAAACATTACCAAACGCAACAGAGCAGAACATATCATCACATAATAATATCGCATATATAATAACATACCACGCCAAAGACAGAACACAATTTCGCATAGGATTGCGCTGCCAAAAACATGCATGCCTGCATGCATGCCAACCTGCATCCATACACACACACAAATACAGCCACCACCCCTTCAACGAATATGTACGTACATCTACACACACACACATCACATTACATTACAGTACATTTGGTTAAATTACATGACATGACATCACATTACATTACATTAATATATGTATATACACACACATCCATACGTACATACAGCATGATGCGTCACATTGCATACATACAAAAAGGCGGCATACGGACTTTCACATGTTACATACATCACGCTGCATCCCATTGAATTACGTTACGTTACATTTCGTCAGATGACACTACATCACACTGCATTGCATTACAATGAACGACGTTACATGACATCGCATCAAATTGCTAATTACATTTCTCGACACATCAGATTACCTCACTCTACATTAGATTGCGCTGGCCACTACACAGTCACTACACTACATCTTTTCCATCACATTCGAACGCAAAAGTAACAAAAAGAAACAAAAGCATTACCTACCGTGACACACCAATAACATAATTTGCCCAGACACACACACACATACACATCGATGCTTCTAGGTGCTTCTCTGCCTGTCTGTGTATCGGGTTCACAGCGCCTGGCTTCATTACCTCGTGTTTGTCCTTTGTTTCTGACCTTTTGCTGTCTCTCAGGACCAGTCATGTCGATCTGCGCTGTGCAATTTTTGCCAAGGAACACTCATTCCCAGTCACATCGATGATGCTTTTCTCACCGCGACGCTTCTTGGCGACAGCCACTTTCTCTACAACTCCCCGCTTCTTGGAATCCTCTAGCACTCACACAAAGGATGCTTCGAGGGATTCAAATATATCAATCACAAGAAGCATTGATGCAGGCAAGGAGGACAGCAGCTGCTTATGTAGTCATTGCAGGAAGCCTTTCCGCAGTCTATAAAAAGTACGTGAAAAGCTTGAATGCAGGTAGGTAGTATACATTTTGCATGGATAGTTCGATCTTTTGAAGTTCAACACATCTCAAGTTAAACCTGTTCTGTCCAGAATGCCAGACAGGTGTCTATACCTCGCTTCCTCAATTTCACAAAACCCTCTGGCAGCCCAGAAGGACAAGTGTCAGGTGTCACATGAGGTTTACAAGTCATCTGTCTCAACCTTCTGTTCTTTCCACCTGCTACAATTTTGTCAAACACTTATTTCACGAGAACTGGGTTGAACTGTCCTGGCTTTTCCCTGGCAATGCCTCCCGCAAGGTGAAAATGCGGGCATGCCAAAATGTGAAGCATTGCGTGGATTGCGTGGGGCAAGTGAAAAACAATTATACAAGAACCAATGATTGAACATGACTGAATCATTGTGAAACACCATGAAACACAATGATAAACAATGAAACATGCAAAACAAGTTTCAGCCAACGATGAGAACTTGACTTTTTTGTGACAGCCACAAAATCTGGATGTTCTGCAGCGCCTCAGCAAGGCGTTGTATGCGAGCCATTGCCTCGCCACACCGTTGAGGCTCAGCACACCTCCAAGCTGAGGCATTTGCAACGAACAGAATATTTTTTGTATGACGGATACACACAAATAAGTTTGCAACATATTACAACATATTACAAATGCAAAACGCACGCAGTTAGCCATGAACTTATGCATGAGTTTGTTCAGCGTCTCCGGTGCCCACACTCTCTACACATGTATAAAGTGTGTCAGTTTTGCATAGTTTCACGGTGTTTCACTTGCAGGGTCTCTCTGGCATTTTTTCCGATTTTTTCGCTGTGGATAAAGGACTCTGTCGATTTCGAGTCAGATTTGTCTAGATGCCAGCATCTTTGAATGCAAAGCAAATTTTGGACATATCATGACATGTCATTTTTGAAGAAACCCTGCGGCACTTTTCGAAAAGATACATCTGCCTTTGACATTAACCCTGAAAGATCCTGAAAGGATTGAAGAACGGAATGACCTCAGGTTGGAGAGACTCCTGCAGCTTTGTTGTGCTGCTGTGAAAAGTTTCTTGAGACCACCTTGTACAACACATGACCACAATCAAAAAATGGAGAACAGAACGGATGGTCGAAAACACATACAGGCTTCTCTTTGCAAGTCCTCGGGTCAACTTTGTTGCTCCCAGTATCTCCCGATCCTGCCTGTCGCTATTCCAGAGAATTCGTACCAGCACAGTGCCCCAGTGAGCATCGCAAATGTCATTGATGGTCAACTGGGCCAAGTAGTGTTGTCAGCAGTATGGACCAAGGATCTTGTGCTGATGTGTCCCATGCAAGCCAACATAAATATTTGCCGGATCTCTTCTGTATTGACCACCCCAGCACTTCGTGACAAAGTCATGCGATGCATAGTCATCACTCTAAGCGTGTTCCTCCATGCGGGATCAGAGCTTTGTGAGAAAACGTAAAATTGCGCGGCAAGCAGCCCCCACGTATGGCCAACCTTGTGCTCATACACTTTCTCCAGGAATTTGAAGGAGGCCATGATGCGGCCGACCTTGTGGAATGCCAGGACAGTGGATTGGGCAAAACCTACACGGGAGAGTACCAAGATGTACCAAGTCAAGTCAATGCAGGTGGCCTGGACTCTCTCAACATCTCTGAACGTCTGAACCTGTAAATATGCTACAGAGCACTACTGTTTACTGTAGTGAGGCTGCTGAGCGCTTGTTTTGCTTTGTGTCTTCCTAGACAGTACCAGTCTCAAGGGTTGTATCAGGGGATTTTGCTTCTTGTGTTTGTTTGTTTTAAGTTTTGAAACTCAGAGTCTTGGCTAAGTTTGACATGGATTGGCTATAGCAGTACTATAGCAGTACTATAGCAGTACTATAGCAGTACTATAGCAGTACTATAGCAGTACTATAGCAGCTATGAAGTGTCGTATTGAAACTTGCTTAAATTGTTTCAAATTATCTTAACATATCTTGAAATTGTTTGGATTGTTTCGATTGCCTCCAGGACCTTGACCTGCAGTCATGCTACGTTGTCTTCTGCCACTTCACTGAGTACGTAGGGCAGCAGGGGTGTAAAAAAGGAAGGCAAAAAGTCCTCCAGGAAACACGCTGGTGACATATGGTGACATCACAATGACATATGTGATAAGGAGATATATGGAGTCTGTGACAACTGATAATGTTTGACTTACAATGTTTCAGTTGTATCTAAAGTTATGCCAAAATCTTAGGGGTGATGAGACGAGAAAAGTTACCATCTGGAAGCATCGTAACTGGATTTCATGTGCTCCAAGGCAAGTTTTGAGGAGGGTGGATTACAACCGAAGCAAGGATGGCAACCTGACGGGTGGCTTTGAAGGAGGTGAGACTGCGACCCGTCCTTCCCCAAGAATTTCATAAGTTCCTCCCAAAAACCGATGCGTTGGGATGTGACGTCAAATGGACTCAGCAAAGCCGCCATTCTGCTGGTCTCCTTGATGCTTTCCATCTTCTGCTCGATCACCAGCTTTGGCACCATTTTGGACAGAAGTCTTCTTATCCTGAATTTCATTGGACCTGCCAGGTTCAGCGCGAACCCTACCAAATCATGCCAGCACAGCTGTGAGAATGGTCAATCTACTATGTAACCCTCACTTGACATTGCTTGAATACAACCTTGAAGGAGTAGCTGACAAAGATTTGCAACTCTTGCCTTAGCTGTAGGGTCACTTGGCGCAAAATGGCCCAAATGGCTAAATGGCAAATTCTGATTGGCACCAATGTAGCAGCGTGCAATACACCTGAAAAAACTGCCAAATGAAGGAATTTGCTGTCAAAGAAGCGACCGAGAGATGACGAAGAGAACTGGCAAAGTCGGAGTACAGGAGAGGCAGGACAGAGTCGGAGAAACACTGCAGCAATTGAAGAGATAAAGAGGAACACGGCAAGGAAGAAAGGGGGAGGCAAACAGAGATGATAGAAAGGTTGGAGCAAGAGGACATTGACAGTAAGGATGACTGAGACAAAGCTGGCCGGTAGTTGGGCTTTGCAGAACTCTAAGCAGGTGAAACAAAGACAGGCATAAGCGAAAGGCTGCAAAGGACAAAAGCAACAAACCACACAGAAAAAAAAACATATACGCACAAAGTTGATTATAATTGATCCTGGTTGCGTCCTTGTAGCACGCAAGTAGTTGCACCCCGATGTTGCGGTCAACCTTCTGAATAAGGCTGTCGATGCCTGTCAAGTTGCTAAGCCGAGAGAGGATTTCAAACTCAGACTGGCAATGAAAGCTCGCTTATCTGTGGACCACGGTTTAGTACACCTTCAGCTAAGTCCGCCACTTACAGGCAAAAGCATGCCTTAGCTTCAACTTAGCAAAGTGAGGCCCCCTCGCATCTGCTTTCAAAATGTTGCCGATGTTACCGACCTTCTTTTCTAACATGTCATGGTGACAGGGTGCTGGTGGCGACAAGGCGTTGCAGTGCACCGTTGCTGGCCTGATGTGCAAAGTATGCTTAGCTTGAGAGTGAGAGCATTCGGCTCTTCTGGTCCTCTGCACTTGTTTCATTTTGGTTCTCACATTTTTCATACATTTTCTAAATCTGGGAACTTGAGATGCTGTCCCACGGAACCTCCCAGCTTCTATGGGCTCAAGTGTTGGACAAGAAAAAACACGACCAAGCCTTGTCAGAGCGACACCTGCAGCGTTGATGTCTCTCTTCGTCGCTCAAAAATGAAGGTCAGTACCGGTGAAAGGTCAGTACCGGTGCCTATGCTTACATAGGCATAATATACATCTAGATGTACCACACACGCACAAATAAAAGCATTGCGTGGAAATGCTTGGAAAGAGCATCTGGCATGGCTTCTCTGTGCTTCTGTACCCCTACTAATTTGTTGCATTTTATTTTCCTGGTGTTTGTATACCTGGCCGCGCCTGGATCTTCAAACTGACGCACTGTTTTATGAAATCTTATGAATTCAAGCGTAGAAGCTGTAACCATTGAACCCACACGCAGAGTGATGATGCATAATCCTCCTGTGTGCACCAAGTGACACGGCTTGAACCAGAGGTGCCAGGACAGCGTTGATGTTCTGAGCCAGAATAGCTGGAGGTGCACTTGCCTGTCAGCGGTCGGCTGACAGCAGTTAAGTCCTGTGGTTGTCTTGTCTTCCTCTGGTTCACAACCTTCTCGGACTCTCACATACAGCGAAAGTTCCTGCAGTACATCGAATCTTGGATGCTCCTTGCAATGCCTACACACCTAGTTGAAGGAAGCTCGGTTGACATTTCAAGGGAAAAACAAGACTCGGATTCTCAAGACGTTTTACGGTTCACCCGCCTCGCATGATCTCTTCCTCCATCCTAGCTGCATCCCAGCTGCTTCAGCCTCACAAGGACCCCGGGGCAGTGAAAGGGACCGTTCAAAATCAGAAAGTCAAATCATAACTACCCCGTAACGAAGTGGTATCTGAGGTATCCGTATTGCGCGCACGACATGTAAATGCAATAAAGCTCTATGTCTCTTCATTTCATAACTTTCGGCCAGGCAAGAATTTCTAAGTGTTTCACCTAGGGGCAGACCGCAAGGAATGTTGTCTGTACTCGGGAAGCGTTCAGCAGGATTGTTACAAAAACATGTCGATTCTTTGCGGGCTTGGAATAAGGCTTGAAAGAGGGCAAATCGGCGGGGAAAGCGCTACCGGAACTTGATTGCAGTTTTGGGGACCATCTTTTTCAGTGTCTTTCTAGTCTCTCTACAGATTTTTCTTTGTCTTCCTCTCAAACACTTGGATGCAGCGACATCAGCCTCTTGAAAAAGCTTGGACATGAAGTCGGTGCACTGCAGCAATGCAGCATGACAGTTGACTTGAGAGGCCTCAGACTGCAAGTCGATTTTATCCTCTTGTTTGGCAGCAGACCTGATCAAGATATTATCTGGTGATGTCTGGTGCTCCGCTACTGGAATTGCCAGTCTCCAGAATTCGCCATTTGCAGATAGAACATCCGTTGTCACCAAAACCAAAACTATCTGAAGCATTCTGAAACAAGCTGCGTCCCAAGGAGCACTCCTGGCAATAGGTCACACGGTTCGAACATGTCAGTCCAGTAGATGACAAAGAAGACATGTCACATATGTCACACTCATATAACTTATATACAATACAGTTCTGACATCGTGAATCATTGGCTGTATTCTCTCAAGCATCAAGTGAAACATTGCAAGAAACTGCAAGCAAAATTGCAGTATCACAGTGCTTCTGAATTCAAACCATCCGAGGTGACAAGCGCAACAAGCAAGGAACGTACAAACACATATATACAGAGATGGAACGACCCCCAAGAAATTGTCTGTCAAGGGGAAAGGATGTGCCAATACCCATCTCCTTGAGTTTTTGGAGAGTTCCAAGGGGAAAAATGCAACGATCTCCTGGAGTGAACAGCTGTGAGTGTTTCCGTGAATCGTGAGCTGTCATTTTGAAGTACAGGTTTCTGTCGTGGTCTACATTGCTCTGATTTAAATATGTTTTCCCGAGAAAAAAGGTGTGCGAAAACAAATACAGTGATCATGCATGCTATTCAGTTTTCAGGTGCTTCGACAAGAAACCAACTCCTGCAAGCCATTGGGCCACTGGAAAGCATCAGCTTAGGTCTCCTGAGATTTGCTGACCAAGAAGTCTCGAGAACTGCAGGAACACAGCCCCAAGAATGTCCAAGCCAGTAGCCAGCGAAGCTCCTGAGGCCATTCATTGGATGCAAGAACTCAGGAAGATGATCACTGATGTTCGTAACATGTCGTGACTATATTCACTGTGTATTCTTTGACTTCTCCAGTTTCACTACCTTCAGACTTTGTTGTGCCGTCGTTGTAGTCCCGACATTCTGCGGGCTGTACGGAAACAAAAAAGGCAAGGCAACAAAAACTGGTGTCTCTTATTTCTTCCGTTTTTGCCATATTTTGAACCAAAAAAGGGCAAACACTGTAAACAGCATTCAGTTTGGGCAATTTCTGAAGCAAGACCGCTCTCCTCTGACATCAGTTTGTCACTGACCTCTTGCGAGTCAGCGGGCTCCTGAGCTGCGCATCAAATGCAATCATCCCTAAACATGCGAAAAAAGGTGGATCGAGGGGCCGTGCATAAATATGTGTCTGTGTGTGCGGGTCTATGGCATGCTCTGTATATGTGTGTATGTATGTATGAATGCATACATGCATGTATGTATGTATGTATGCATGCATGCATGCATGCATGCATGCATGCATGCATGCATGTATGTTTATATGATTTTATATGTATGTATGTAGGCATGCATGCATGCATGCATGCATGCTGTATGTTTGTATGTTTGTATGCATGCATGTATGTATGTATGTTTGTATGCATGCATGCATGTAACATGTATGTATGTATGTATGCATGCGTGCATGTATGTTTGTATGTATGTATGTACATATATCTTTTGTCTATACATATACCAAAATATCTATCTATTGTGCTTTGATTTGCGTTCATTAGTATTGATGAATCAATCCATATCCGACTCTGTGAATCCATCTGTTAATAGTGTCTATGTCTTTCGTTTTTTCTACCTCCTTCAACCTAGCTAGGGTCTTCATCTCGATCTTTGCCTACCTCTATTTCTATCTGAAAACATTCTGAAATTTTCTTTGGCCCTGGGGGCCCTGACCAACAAGCAGTAGGGCCTGTTCTGGTCGCCGCGTCCCAGGTTGGAGCCTTAGGCAAGGAAACAAGAAACAAATTTGAAGCCAGCTTTTAGGCTCACTGTTAGCCCTCGTTAGGCCAGATGGGTTTGCCCTTTGTCAGAATTGTTAATGCAAATGCCGTTCCAAGAGTCGCAGCTGCAAGATGAATTGGAGCATTTCCTGGCGGAGCCAAATTTGCAATTGCAAGTCAGAAGATCAGAAAGCAAAGTCAAAGCTTCAGAGGCTTGCGAGGACTTCATAGAGCTGGCTGGTTGGATCGAAATCTGTGTCCTCGGGATGCTTTAGCCAGCAGCCCTTGCCATCCTTGAACTGCGGCACCCGCAAAGATGACCACGCGTCCAGCAGCGATCCGTCTAGGATTGACCAGTCCAACGCCAGCCTCACTTGGAAGACACCCACGCAGACTAAATGACGAATGACGTAAATGAACAGAAACCGAGGAGAACTGTGCTTGGGCCCAAAAGCACATATCGAGAACATTCAATCAGCATCGGTCACTGCACCTGAAGCATCTTCCAGTGAGCTAGAACCCCCTGCGTAACATGTGATTTCTCAAGCCTAGGGATCCACACAGCTTTGCACCACACTGGCATTGAAGTCTGCCTGGCAAAGGCACCAAACCACAGAAAGGAGAGGGTGAAAATTCCTGTCTCGTGCCTGTCTACGCTCCCAAACAAGAGTGCGAAATATGCGAAATCGGAAACTTCAGGGAACTGAATTGGGCAAGAAGTCAAGGAGTTACAGAGGCATTTCTGAGTGTTGCAACTCCGACCGGCTCTGGCCTTCAAGTGGCACAGTTTTACACAAAGCGCAAGGCAAAGGAAGTGGCACCTGGGGTCTAGCAATGTGCATTTGGTCTATTCAAGGCTCATGTGCAAGGAACGTCTGGATCAGAACAAGACAAGATTCTGACACAAGTCCCAACATTCAAACCAATGCTCACCGCTTCCGGAATCGGTACTAAAGCAGCGCCTCTTTTGCTTGGGGAACAGGAGAACAATCCTGCGCCAAAGCTGTTTGTGAGCAGATGAAGGAACATCAAAGACTATGTAGTGACGTAGTGCCATAGTGACTGCATCTTGTGGTTTCTTGTCTTCTCACACCCCCACCAGTACTGTACCCCGGTGGCCAGTCGGGAATGAACAAGTTTTCGGCATGCAAGTCAAAGACACTCTGAGTACAAGTACCACCAATGGCCAGTGTGTTCTCCAACTTCAAGGAAGTCACCGGGACCGTCACCCTAAAAGAGTAAACACATGTAGACAAACAATATCAAACAATTACAAAAAAAACAATCCTTCATAGACGCTCTCCTTGGCCTTCACAGGCTCTTTCGCTTTCTTCGCTTTCTGCCGACTGGTCATACATGCAGAGGGCAGCGACAGCAAGGCCCTGAAACAGTGTGCCAAAAGAATCTCTAGAGACTGGGTTCCAAGACAGCGCTGTTGAGACCAATGAGGCATGAGCTGTGAACTCTTGATCAAGCTGTCAAATCAGATAAATATGTTAAATCACGATAAACATCGAGAAACGATGATCAACATAGCTATCTTAGGCGCAGCTACCCCTCCTACCATGATGCCAAATTTAGATGCATCCACATGCGGCCATGAGACGTTGAACGGCAAAAGGGCGACTTGACCAAAGCCTGTGACAAGAACGAGTCCAAAATCGTGAAGCGCGCCTTTACAAAAAGATGAAAAATGATGAAACTATGCAAAGCTCAGTAAAGCAGCTAAAGTAACAGCTAAACTACTGCTTAAAACTCAGCAAGATTCAGTTTACGCAGCTCATCTAATGTCCTTCTTTGCTCCTCTTGCATGAGTTTGAAGGGCATGACAGAAATCTGATAAACTAAGCATGCCAAAAATACACATACAGTGACAAATACATACACACATTCGTTGACTCACTGAATCACACTCTCTCTCTCTCTCTCTCTCTCTCCCTCTTTCTCTCTCTCTCTCTCTCTGGCATTTATGGCTCTGGGGGGCTATTGAGGTTCACCGAATCAACTTTCCTTTCTAGTTACTGACCTAGTTGTGCCTCCTGTTGCTCCTTCGCCGCGTCGGGTGCAATGTTGATCTCACTCTGCTTTTTGTTTTCCGCGCATGCTGCTTTCAATGGAAAAGGAATGCTGACTTCCCAAAGTAAGGGCAGTCCTTTTCACACACCCCGCTAGATCTTTCTATCTCATGCTTTTGACATTTGAAAGTTTCATGCCCGACATCATGCCATGACAGTTGAAGGCAAGTGAATTGAGAAGGTACACAGTACTTCGAGAATATGCAGAGGAGTATTAGAAAATGAGAAGTATTCACTTGGTTTGTAAATGCCAATATTCAATCGCAGATAATATGTACATCATGATACACGTGAAGGAACGGGAATTGAACAAATGCAACTAGTTTGTTGCAATAAAACGTACAGGCTGAGCGAGAGCACAACCAAATTGCTCGAACCATATGAACGTGCGCTATCTGAACCAGGTCACAGGGGCACAAGTCACCTGCGTGTTCTAGGGGCCTGGTGCACTCTAGTCTCAGCCCTGTCGGCTGCGCTCATCTTGGCAGTTGCTTTTCCCTAATGAGTTATCAATGCCAAAGGTCGTGGTGAAATTTTCCAACTGCCAGGGTTTGAATGATTGGCAAGTAGATTTGATCATCGCTCCACTGCCACTCCGCCCCATTGAGCATCGGAAGCGTATACAGTATTCCACAATAGTACACCATTAACATTACACAAGTGAATCTGTCATTAGCCCAACATTCGCACCCCACCATCGCTCAAATCCGTCATGCCTCGATGTTGGGCAGGTTCTTGATGTCCCCAACATTGCCGTCAAGAAGACATGGTGAAAAACACAGAACCAAAATGTAGCAAAGACAAACCTCGACGATCTCAAGGCATCACTGGAACAATTGCACCAACTCGTGATCAACTCGAACCAGCTTGGGAAGAAAACCTGCGGTATTTCTCCGTTTTGACTTAGGTCATAGACTCATAGACTAATAAATGCACATCTCTCGATGGTACATGAGTGCACCTGACATGTATCTGGAGAGATTTTGCATAGCCAAGCTGCCAGAAGAGACGTATCCGAGCAATTCCGCGCATCTTTGCCCAGCTCCTGCAGTACTATCTGCATCCCACAAATTGGTTCCTGCCAGCGCTGCGCAAGTTCCATCAAAACAAAAGTTAGCAAAGCCTGGAGTCTGCCGGTGTTGGAATAATTCTTCGGGTCTGGACGATTCTATTTGAACATGCACAACCGGTCCGTCAGAACCAGTATTTGACTCTTTCTTGGCCAGTTCAATTACAGTCATCAATTCGCAGTTTTCCCGCCTCCTGGCACACTGATGGAAGTCCTGAAGTAAGCGCAAAACATGAGCGACAAGAGACAAAAACAAGAATTCGCGAGATCTGCGTTTGCGAATCCAAAATGACAAACATATCTTGCTCTTTGAAGCATCTTTGTGCTGCAGTTGTTTTATTTCCCCAAACAGCGTCCTTTTGGAGTTCTCAATTCTCTCTAACGGGGTGTCCGCCTCTTCCAGGTGGCGGTCTGGCTCTTTGGATGTCTGTCTTCGCTTGGTTCCCGTCACGTGCCTCCCAGTCTGGCTGGTGGTGCCCTGCTCTTTGGATGTCTGTCTTCACGTGTCTCCCTTCCTTTGTCTCACAGTCTGGCTGGTGGGGTCCGGCTCTTTGGATGTCTGTCTTCACGTGTCTCCCTTCCTTTGTCTCACAGTCTGGCTGGTGGTGCCCTGCTCTTTGGATGTCTGTCTTCACTTGTCTCCCGATCTGGCTGGTGGTCTCCGTCTGTTTGTATGTCCGTCTTCACTTGTCTCCCTTCATGTGTCTCCCCGTCTGGCTGGTGGGGCCCGGCTCTTTGGATGTCTGTCTTACGTGTCTCCCTTCCTTTGTCTCACTGTCTGGCTGGTGGGGTCCGGCTCTTTGGATGTCTGTCTTCACGTGTCTCCCTTCCTTTGTCTCACAGTCTGGCTGGTGGGGTCCGGCTCTTTGGATGTCTGTCTTCACTTGTTTCCCTTCATGTGTCTCCCGGTCTGGCTGGTGGTGCCCAGCTCTTTGGATGTCTGTCTTCACTTGTCTCCCTTCATTTGCCTCCCAGTCTGGCTGGTGGGGTCCGGCTCTTTGGATGTCTGTCTTCACTTGTTTCCCTTCATGTGTCTCCCAGTCTGGCTGGTTGTGTCCGGCTCTTTGGATGTCTGTCTAATAGATTGTCTGCCTTCATTTGTCTCCCACTCTGTCTAGTGGGGTCCGTCTCTCCGGATGTCTTTCTTCGCTTTTATTTGTCTCTCGCCATCTGTCTCCTAGTTGATATGTCTCTGAGGTCATTTGCGTCCAATCATATGTCTGCCTTAGTGGCGGTGTCCTGTTATAGTTTCATCATGTGTTTCATTTGTGTTTCGTGTTTGTCTCTGTTTTTTCAATCCCTTTGTGTCTCCTTGTTGTCTCGAAATAAAATCATGTTCCACCATGTCTTTATGCGTTTTACAACTTGTCTCCCACTTGTTTCCTACCTTGAATTGTATTGTCTCAGATACAAACGACGTGGCAAAAAATGGAAACCGCGTGGCATGAGAAGATGTTGCTCGTGATTGATGCTGTTCTCAATTGACATGGATCAAAAACTGCCAGAATCGGGAACTAGTATAGCCACAAACATGCACACAAATGCTGCAATGGATATGGAACAACTGTTTGGGGTGTACCGGGGTGTAATTTCAGCATTCTTCCCGTCAGTTGCAGTACCTAAAGACAGAGAGAAAAATCACAAGCTATCTCAAGTCACTCAAGTCCTTTTCCGGACACCATAAAAATCGATAAAATAAGCAGGGAACAAATATGTCTGTCACAACAAAGATCTTTGCGCCAAAGCTCGCTGCAGCCATCGGGCAAGGGCGGTCCAAATTGCAAGGCGCCCAGGACCTGCAAATGGGGCACTGTTCCTTTCTATTTGATATTGTTTGCTCCTTTTTGGAGCCAAAAAGAGCAATTTGCTGCATTTTGGAGCTAAGTTTCTGCTATTTGTCTGCTATTTGCAGCATTTTGGAGCTAAGATCGCTAATTTGGACGGTATTTGCAACATTTTTGGCCTTGGATCTCTTGTTGGCAGAAAATTTACAGCGTCTTGCAACCAGCATTTGCACAATACTATTTGCATCATTTTTGTAAACTTACATATCTTATTTCATTGTCTTTGGAGCATTTTGGCCCAACAATCTGCAAATTGCATGGTATTTGCTACATAATCAAAAATGGCACACATTCTCATTGTCATTTGGTTGTTTTCTACCTGGTTGATAAATAGCACAGTAGCAGCAGCAAATTGGCAAATTTTTGGACACGTTTAGGGTGTTTTAATGTTTATTTAGTGTTGGTTTAGGGTGTATTGAGGGTTGGTTAAGAATTTGTTTGGGGATGTTTGGGGTTGGTCTAAGGTGTATTGTAAGTTGGTTTAGTCTTTATTTAAGGGTTGGTTTAGCGTTTATTTACGGTTTGGCCTTGGCGTTTATTTACGGTTTGCTTGGGGTTTATTTTGGGTTGGTTTAGGAGTTCAAGGTTTATTTGGGGTTGGTTTAGGGTTCATTTAGGGTTGGTTTGGGTCTATTTGGGGTTGGCTTAAGGTTATTTAGGTTTGGTTTCTGGCAATGGTCTATTTGGGATTGGCTTAAGGTTCTTCAGGGTTGGATTCAGGTTTACTTGCGGATACACGGTGTGCATATTGAAAGCATAAATATGCGTCCATGTATCTGGCAGCATATGCAAAGTAATGTTTTTACAAGGGTGCAAGCTTGGGCTTGAATTCAAAATTGGGAGGGATGGGATTGAGGGGGAGGGCGCGGCGCCTCCCGCTAAAGCATGACAATACCTGTTCTCAAATGCAGTGCTTTGGGTTAAATATGGTACTCAAGGCGTATATACTGCACAACATGCACCTCGTGAACATATAGAATGTAGGTTGAGGCACAACCGTGTTGTGTGCGAATTGGTTTTAATTGGATGGTATCAAAGTGTGCCTATAAATTCAATTACAGTGTTGGATCTTGCCTTTCTCATGAAACATTATCACTGTCACTGTAATCTTTCTATACTTGATGTTTTACTCTTTGTCTGCACAATAGCTGTAGCAAATTGCCAAGAAACCACGAATGCCAAGAAAACAAGAAGCCAAACACGTCAACAACCAAAAATACAAGAAGCTAAGATGCCGAGAAAACAAAAGTCACAAAAGCCAGAAAAGCCAAGAAGCCAGACTGGAAAACAAAAACACATTTTAAACAATGCCCCTCGCCTACAAATTCCATGCACCAGGGAACACAGGAAGGTAACAAAGACAATAATTCGTGTCACCAATTCAATCCAATCTATTTCTCTAAAGTCTCTATATACATGTATGTATATTTGTATATATATATATATTTGTATATATAAATATATTTGTATATATATATATATTTGTATATATATATATATATGTATATATTTGTATATGTATATTTGTATATATATATATATTTGTATATATATACACATATATTTGTATATATATATATACATATATTTGTATATATATTTGTATATATATATATATATGTATGTATATATATACGTAATATACATGTATATACATATATGTCTATATGTATATATAGACACATATATATATATATAAATGTCTACATATATATATATATACATATATATATATATATTATGCCAATTCCAGCACTTTGATGCTTGATGTTTTAATCCATGCAAGACCCTGCAAACAAGGTCTTTGGCTTTTGACTACGTCTTACAGAGTCTGAATTATCCGAAAACATTCGAATTCCCTCTTGAGCAAATCTAGTGCAAATATACCACCGTAATAGCCACTGGCGGCCACTCAAAAATCTCCAAGCCTGTTGCAGATTCAAGCAATTTCTGCCAAAAACTGATTCGAAGCTTGCCCATGTGCTTAACCTGCCGGGCAGTCAAAGATGATCCAATTGCTGTCCCAAAAGCTGGTGGCTTCCGAAGAGGGGACACATGTCGGAGAAGTCACGAGATGTGTGTACCAAACGGGACAAACAATGCAACTACCGCAGGCGCAGTGGATTTGCTGTGATGATGCTCTGATCATGGGTGCTGGCAGCGATACAAAACGATACCACATATTACTTTCTGTGATGGATGACCTGTGTGCATAGGATGTGAAGCACTGTGGTGAACCTGAAAGACCTGAGACTTGAACAATGGGCAACCGGTGTGGTACTGTCACGCAACGAAAAGGAATTGCGTTTTGGTCAAAAGATAAAGAACGATAAAAATACGTGGTGCTGTTGGTGAGAAACAAATAGCCTGGTACTTGTCTACTGGAGCAAGTGTGCGCATGACATGCAAAGGATACTCATGCCATTCAGATCATGCTCTGACATTATCTGACCATATCAACGATGACATCCAATCCTATGCGTTCATGATGTCGGGCCATGAAAAACATTTCTCAGTTCTTCCAGGAAAGAGTGAAAAGTTGTAATTACACTTCTCCAACACCCTGCATGTTGAAGCATTGGCATTCTCTGTGGTGTCTTTTCTAGGAGCAGGAATACCAACTCTTGCCCAAAGTGTAAAGCACGCTGATTGGCTTTGATCTTCCGGTGCCTCTGTAAAAGCCTCCAAGCAAAGCAGCAGCCTGTGCCAGGATTGCAGTGCGCCTTTGCCTGTAGTGTGGCCAGTGCAGGTTTGGGCCGTGGCCAGAATTGCAAGCTGTGAAGCGCTACAGCCACGTCGCATCGGCAGCAGGAACGATCTTTTCCACATGGAAATTGAGATTCCACTGATCAAACTACGCTTCAAGGCTAGCATTTGAATGGTATGTGCCGTATGAATCAACTGCATTTTTGCTCTGGATACAGAGAAGCCTGGGAAAAGCATGGGGTTGATCAACACACTCACCGAAGCAAAACTCAAGAGCATGTGCGTCCTCTTCTTACTTCTTCCAGCATACGAATGATGAACTTCTCTCCTTCAACCTGACATTAGGAAGCGTTCTCAATCCAGCAAGTTATGGTCTGCTTGGATGATCGAATTTCCTTGCTTTCCTTCCAATGGCATTGCCAACAGCCCGCCTGCATCTCCATTCCTCCATTGAGTTTGATGGCTTCCAGTACCACCTTTCCCAGAGTCTCATGAAGTTTCGGATACAGTTCCCGACGAGTGAGGTGCACAGCTGATTGCAACTAAGTAACACCATAGAATGATACATGAACATACTCCAATCAACAGGACACTCAAACTCTAGACAAGTCTAAGGTCATTTAAGGTCTGTACTTTCATGCTCGGCTTTTGATCAGCCAAAGCTGCTCGTGCTGCGGTCACTTCTCCAAGCACGATTTTCTTCAGCCGTTGAACCTCAACTTCACAAGGACTACCTGATTGTCGGAGCACGAGATGATTGAGTCGATCGCGATAGATACGGGGTGGGCAAGGTCTTCCCATTCCTTTAGAGTCTCTTGGCGTCAGGCATAGGGGAACTTAGGTCCGGGCGCTTACCGGAGCCGATGTCAAATCAAGACAAGGTAGGAGGCGGAGAAGTGGACGGCAGCGAGAAGGGTCCTTCAACCGCTTCGTCTTGGAGGGTGTTGGAATCTGCATGGACAATAAACACGTTACAAACACCACAACCCTTTCACCCAGATTTGATACTTGACCGGCGAAGGTTTCACAGCATCAGACCTGAACAGACACCAGCTATCTTTCAGCTATTCTAAGGTCCCTAACGTGCCCATTTTTCTTTCCGAGTTGCCACAACCAGCTGCAGCCAACGTGTGTCTGACAGGGCAGGGCGGAGAAAAGATGATGCCAACAAATCTGGCTACATACACCTACAATTAAGAAACATGAAAAACCTAACCTCACCTGACGGCTCCTGCAGAATCATCTTGTTGACAATTTGGCACGTCTCTCTCTCTCTCTCTCTCTCTCTCTCTGCGTGCGATACTTTGTTTATCCGCAAGTTGTGCGAAAGTGAACACATCCAAGAATCTCCTAGTCTCAGCGAAAATCGCCTTTCTCATCCTCTCTCTACAAGATGTGATTAAGCTCTTTGTGTCTACCACTGGTCTACCACCCAGCATGAAAATCAGCCAATCAGTACTCCAGTGGAATCCAAATCTGCAACCCGTATGGATATTTTCAGGATAGCCACTTTTTATTAGGAGCCAAACCTGATTGTTTTATGATCCCCTTGTGGATAGTGTTCCTGGACATCATTGAACATCCTTGCACATTATGAGCCAGATGCTGAAGGATGCTGAACTTCTTGCTTTTGACAGGGAACATCCGTGAGCATGAATGATTTGCTCAAATTATTTTTGATGCTTCCATGTTGCTTCTATCAAGGCTCTACTCTGCAAGCTTAAGCTGATTCTCTCAATTTGTGAAAGTTATCACGACTGAATCGAAGCTCACAAATGTGATTCACCTGACTGTTCGAGCGCTGGTTGCAGCTTGCTTCCCAACCGCGCAACAGCGGTCAAGAGGTGTTGTGAAGCCTGGACAAAACGTAAAGTTGAACTGCACTATCTCTGTCATCCACCAACCATACAGAAAACCACACAAACTTACTGTACATGATTACATGATATGTCAACACTGCGATGGTCAGGACAGCTGACCAGCTGCCAGATCAATGCTTGAGTTCAACTTGAGTTCTGACCGTCTCATGACCATCTCATGGCCATCATGACAGTCCTCACACTCAAAAACTGTGGAGACCAAGGCTGGCAGGTGCCTTAGATGTCGATCAAATGATCAAGCGGTGTCAAAAAAGTGAGTGCCCATATCGCATCTACCATGGTCCATCCAATTCTCTGGTGTCTGATGAATCGAGCGTCACAATCTGACATTGAGATGGCTCTTGTCATTTCCTGGTCAGGACTTAGGATGCTAAATTTCCTGGAGGAGGCACTGAACGCGACATCTAAATACCTCCACTCCCAATCAACTTGCATTAAATTCCTGTATTCACTCCAAAGACTGACTGGTCATTCCATATCGACGTGAAGATTTACAAAACAGAAGATCCCACGGCAGGCGGCAGGCCTTTGAAAGAGACATAAGAAACATAGGAAGACTTTTGAAAGAGAACTTTCTGAGATGGATTTCTCTGTTGACGAGGTGATTGATAGCCATAGCTAATGGTATCTGGTGATATCTGGCGGTAGCTGGTGATATCTGATGGTAGCTGGCAGTAGTTGGTGATAGCTGGAACATCGAAAATAAGACGTAGATTTTGCAGCGATTAGACGAAGCTGCGGCCATAGCAAGGTCTCCTCTATCTGAAGTGCATCGATCGCCAGCTGTGAAGCGCTGCTTCGAAGTGCTGGCGAAGCTGACCTGACAAGTCTGACATGGTAACGAAATGTAACGAATCTAACGGATTTGATATCAGATGATATCAGAATCGGGTCAGTAGGCCCAAGGAGGCGCGGCTTTCAGGCGCAAAGAGCTATCCACCAGAAAGTTGGGTGTCATATTTAGGCTGATGGACAACTTGCATTTGACACTGTAAGCAAAGAACTTGCTTGGAGTTGGGCTCCCCAAATATCTCAAAGCACAGTAAACATGGCAAAAAAAGCAAATTGCTAAAATACATCTACACTTGGCCACTGAGAGGGGCACTTCAACCCTGCTCGCAACAACGAGACCACAGAAGCGGCAAACTCGTGCTGGAGGCAAATTGACAGAGATGACATCGAGGAGTCCTGCGCTGAGGTCAAAGTGGTCAAAGTGGTCAAATGCCAAAGTACCAGCAACTGAAAGAATTCCGAAACCAGAATGTGCCTTCTTGGGAAATACGCGCATCGCTCGCACAACACTTGAAAGAAAAGGACTATAGAAGAGGACTATATACAGCATTATACAATACCATAAGAATTTTAAGAGAATGTAAACATCTAAGAATATGTCATGTAAGAATCATTCAGACTCAGTGACAAGGTATTCTACAAAAGATTTCAGGGGGTGTGGGGAACAGCCAAATCAAGTCCAAGCCTTGCTACGCAACTTTGCCAAAGAATCAAGTGAACTTGTCAGCAGCTGCGTGGAGTCCTGGACCGGCACATGCTGAAGGGCTAAGTGCAGCAAGTACTACGATACACCGAGGCATGCTGCACTTGTCTTGATCAAAAATCATCAAAAATCAAACATCTTGATCTTGGGCAGTTCCTCCAGTTTGGAATGAATAGAGCAAGAAGTCTGCAATCAGCAAATCACAACCGCGCAAAATTCATCAAACACCATGACTCTACATTCAAGCAAGGTACTGCAGAGGCAGAAAAATCTGACATAACGTGACATGTGATATGGTACAATATGATATGCTGGGATACAAATCTTGAGATGCAAATAGGTGCAGTGTAGCAAGAGATCGGTTCAATTCCAGACTCGAGGGCATGGAATCTTGGTCACGACATGCGCTGGCCTCCCAAGATGTTGCCGCGGTGGCAAGGCGCAGTAGTGACATCTGCAAAACCTGTCACCAAAGGAGCAAACAAATCTTGCGCAAAAGGCAGTTCATTTTGCTGTTTGCAAGTCGCAGTAGCATGTGGTATGGCATTGAACATGGGGAGTTGTAGCGACATCACCTAACAGAACCCTCTAACGTTCATCGTTTTTCAATCCTTCAAAATTCAACCGCAGCTGAATCAACTTGTTGCTGTTTATGGCCTCAATTCACATGCGCTGCTGACTGAGTAACACATTTACTTTTTCATTTGACACGATACAATGATGAACATGTCATCGCCTTATCCTAGGAAAGCATCCTGACATAGCAAGCAGTTGACGAATCATCTTCACATGTCAACTGAAATCTTGAAGCTCCTATCGAGGGAGAAATCCAAATTACAACAGCGAGTTGGACGCTTTTTTGGGTTCACCTCATCCTGTGTTGAAAACATGAACTTGCAGGTGCACATCCATGGCCAGTGGATACTTCCTTCTCTGATGCAAAGCTTGGTTGGACAATCAAGCATCAGAGAGCTCTGGCCCCCTGCATGTCTCCTTTTACGAAACAACTAATCAACCTGGAAAAAAAAAATCAGACCTACCGGATTTCACACACACTGATCACTTGCTCATGAATTGCTGATGTCCTTACTCCACCACCTTGTGTGATCACGCATTGAACATAATTGAAGCATATGAAAGCATATTAAAGCATCATATACGATCATATACCATCATATCGCATCATCAACATGCCGCATCATTATATAGTCAGGTGGTAGTTTGGTCGATCCATCAAACACCCAAGGGATCAATCAAACAAAGGATGCAAAGGAGTACCGTCTTCCCAACCCCAGGTTGACTGAAACAACTCTCAGGCAATGAGCATCGAAGGAAGTTTCGAAGTCAAACTTCCGACAATATGGACAGATGGAAAAGCGCAGCCAGGAAGAAAGTCAGAAGAGAGAAGATCAGAGAGGGAGAAAGTCAGAAGAGAGAAGAGGTAGGAAAGTCGCGAAACACAGTGTTTTTCAATGTTTTGCGGCTCCGGAGGGCCAAAAAGTAGGTTAGCTGAAGCGGCGGGTGCTGAGCTATCCGGGCAGATGAGAGATAAAAAATTGCACGCGTTTGTGGCGCGAAGCACATTTTGAAGTAAAAATTACAAAGCATGTCATGCTCGGAGCACTTCTGGAAGTTGCGATGTGGAAAAAGTGCAGGCCGTTGTGGCGCGAAGCGCATTTGGAAGTAAAAAGGTACAAGACACGCCATTCCCGGAGCACTTTGGGAAGTTGCGATGTTGAAAAAGTGAACGCGGTTGTGGCGCGAAGCACATTTGGAAGTCAAAAGTGTCAAATCACAGCATTCTCGGAGCACTTTTGGAAGTTCAGATGTTGAAAAAATGCACGGAGCTGTGGTGCGAAAGGTGCAAAACACCTCATTGTCGGAGCGCTTTTGGAAGTTGCGATGTCAAAAAAATGCACGCCGTTGTGGCGCGAAGCATATTTGGAAGTCAAAAGTGTAAAAAACTAAGGGGTTGGTTGGGACCACTTTTGCACGTTGAAGCTTCGTTTCGCGTGGCAGGCGCAAGGGATTCTGCACCTTGTCAAAAGTGAGTCAAACGTGTGGGTCTTGCATCACTTTCAAAGACGATAGCAGGCATGGGACATTTGAAGAGCATCTGCAAAGATGCATTTTTCGTGGCAGGCGCAGTACAAGAGACACCTCAAGCAAACATGTTAAGAGGTCAGGGCGCTGATTTCCTGAGAGGGGTTGCATTTTGGAGCATCAAATGTTCAGGTTTGCTAAGATGATTTTGCATGACAGGTGCAGCGCTTTGTATGACCTGGCTTCACTTTTTCGTGGCAGGCGCAGTACGTTAGAGACATGGCATGGCAAAACCGCAAAACGCATTGGCACGAGGCCGTCAGCTGCACACTCAACTTTCCATTTTTGAAGGAAGCCTCGCGAATTGCTTCGTTTTTGATGTTGTCAACTTCAAAAAATTGAGGAATCTCGCATAATTGCTTCGTTTCGGAAAGATACACTACACTACACTACAATACACTACAGTCAACTACAACTACAACTACAACCAAAGCTACAACCACAACTACAACTTCAACTACACCTACCACTACCACTACAACTACAACGACAAACTACACTACACTACAGTACGCTGCACTACACTACACTGCAACCACCACACTACACTACACTAGACTACAACAACTACTACAACCACAACAAAAACTACAACCACAACAACAACTGCAACTACAACTACCACTACCACTACAAGGACAGATCCATTACGACTACATCTACAACTACCGCTACCACTACAACTAGAACCAGAAGAACTACAACTACAACTTCAAATACGCGGCAGTTACAACTACAACAGCCACAGCTGCAACAAATACAACAACTACAACTATAACAGCTACAACAGCTACAGCCACAACTTCAACTGCAACTACAACCGCAACTTCAGCTGCAACTTCAACTACATGACAGCTACAACTACAACTACAACTACAACTACAACCACAACTACAACTACAACCACAACAACCACGACAACCATCACAACCACCACTACACTACATTGCACTGCGCTACAGCTTCAACTACAGCTTCAAGTACAACTTCAAGTACAACTTCACCTACATGACAGCTCCAACTACAACTACAACAACTACAACAGCTACCACTACAACAACTACAACTACAACTACCACTACCACTACAACTACAACTCAACTACAACTACAACTGCAACTGCAACTACATCACAACTACACTGCTCTGCCTCCAACCACTTGTCGGTCCATCAGTGGGTTCGCTCTGCCATNTGCAACTGCAACTACATCACAACTACACTGCTCTGCCTCCAACCACTTGTCGGTCCATCAGTGGGTTCGCTCTGCCATCCATGATTCACAACAACCAACGTCTCCTATAGGTTTCCTATCTTTGAAACTTCCGCCACCGCCTTGTGCGGTACTACTGNTCATGAGTTATACCCCCCGTACGCTGGACAGTTCGAGTCTATGTGGCAGTTAGCTTGCAAAGGAAGAAAGAAGAACAAATTCATTCACATAAAAAGTTACCCGCCAAATAGACGTCCAAAATTTTATTAAAAGGAGACAAGATAAACACGTAATGATTGGAAATGAAGATGGAAGAAATAATAGCTCATTGGAATAGCTGGAGGCGCTGGAGATGTTGGGGGCGCTGGAGCTGGAGGCGCTGGAGCCGCTGAAGGCGCTGAGGGCGCTGAAGGCGCTGAGGGCGTTGAAGGCGCTGAAGGCGCTGAGGGCGTTGAAGGCGCTGAGGGCTCTGAGGGCGCTGAGGGCGCTGAGGGCGCTGAAGGCGCTGAGGGCGCTGAGGGCGATGAGGGCGCTGAGGGGGCTGAGGGCGCTGAGGGCGCTGAAGGCGTTGAGGGCGCTGAGGGCGCTGAGGGCGCTGAGGGCGCTGAAGGCGCCGAAGGCGTTGAAGGCGCTGAAGGCGCTGAGGGCGCCTGAAGGCACCGAAAGCCTTGAGGGCGATGAGGGCACTAAGGGCGCTCAGGGCGCTGAGGGCGCTGACACCGCTGAGGGTGCTGAGGGCGCTGAGGGCGCTGAGGGCGCTGAAGGCGTTGAAGGCGTTGAAGGCCCTGAGGGCGCTGAGGGCGATGGCGCTGAGGGCGCTGAGGGCGCTGAAAGCGTTGATGGGCGGTGAGGGCGCTGAAGGCGTTGAGGGCACTGAGGAGGGCGCTGAGGGCGCTGAGGGCGTTGAGGGCGCTGAGGGCGTTGAGGGCGCTGAGGGCGCTGAGGGCGCTGAGGGCGCTGAAGGCGCTGAAGGCGTTGAAGGCGCTGAGGGTGCTGAGGGCGCTGAGGGCGCTGAGGGCGCTGAAGGCGAGGGCGCTGAGGGCGCTGAGGGCGCTCAGGGCGCTGAAGGCGCTGAGGGCGCTGAGGGCGCTGAGGGCGCTGAGGGCGCTAAGGGCGCTGAAGGCGCCGAAGGCGTTGAAGGCGCTGAAGGCGCTGAGGGCGCCTGAAGGCACCGAAAGCCTTGAGGGCGATGAGGGCGCTAAGGGCGCTGAGGGCGCTGAGGGCGCTGAGGGCGCTGAGGGCGCTGAAGGCGTTGAGGGCGCTGAGGGCGCTGAGGGCGCTGAAGGCGTTGAGGGCGCTGAAAGATGAGGGCGCTGAGGGCGCTGAGGGCGAGGAGGGCGCTGAGGGCGCTGAGGGCGCTGGGGGCGCTGAAGGCGCTGAGGGCGCTGAGGGCGCTGAGGGCGCTGAGGGCGCTGAGGGGGCTGAAGGCGCTGAGGGCGCTGAAGGCGTTGAAGGCGTTGAAGGCCCTGAGGGCGCTGAGGGCGCTGACGGCGCTGAGGGCGCTGAAAGCGTTGATGGCGGTGAGGGCGGCGAGGGCGCTGAAGGCGTTGAGGGCGCTGAGGGCGTTGAGGGCGCTGAGGGCGCTGAGGGCGCTGAGGGCGCTGAGGGCGCTGAGGGCGCTGAGGGCGCTGAGGGCTGAGGGCGCTGAGGGCGCTGAAGGCGCTGAGGGCGATGAGGGCGCTGAGGGCACTGAGGGCGCTGAAGGCGCTGAAGGTGCTGAAGGTGCTGAGGGCGCTGACGGCGCTGAGGGCGCTGAGGGCGCTGATGGCGCTGGAGGCGTTGCTGAGGGCGATGAGGGCGCTGAGGGCGCTGAGGGCGCTGAGGGCGGTGAGGGCGGTAAGGGCGTTGAGGGGAGGCGCTGGAAGCGCTGGAAGTGCTGGGAGGGGGTTGACGCGGGGAGGGGGGCTGGACGCGTTGGAGCGCTCCCTGGAGCGGCGGAGGCGATGGAAGAGTGATGGAGGAGTGGTGGAGGCATGTCACGTCCTGAGCATCTCTAGCCAATCTTCTACTTGGCCTTCCCCACATC
>BGPT01000135.1:342410-356542 GCA_003297045.1 Symbiodinium sp. clade C Y103 | reverse complement strand
GCTACGCTGCTGGACCTTCCCTACCTCATGTCAAGCTGCTTGATGTCCCCGGAATCACGTAATGCTACTGTATCTTGTTTTCAAGTTTTCAAGATGCTACGTTCTCCCTGCCTCATGTCAAGCTGCTTGGTGTCTTCTATTTCATGCAAATCTAGTTGATCTTGTCTTCATGATGCTGCGCTGCTTGATCTTCTGTACCTCTTCTACGCTGTCTGCCTCTCCCTATGGAATGCCATTCTGCTTCATCTTTGCCAAGTCTCGTGTGCTGCGTGATCTTGTCTTCATTTGATCGTCTCTACCTCACGCTACGCTGACTGATCTTCTCTATTTCAAACTATGCTATTTGATGTGGTCTTCAAAATGCTACCGCTGCTGCTACGCTGCTGGACCTTCCCTACCTCATGTCAAGCTGCTTGATGTCCCCGGAATCACGTAATGCTACTGTATCTTGTTTTCAAGTTTTCAAGATGCTATGTTGACATTGTTGTACCTTTTCTACCTCATGCCACGCTGCTTCGTCCTCCCTACCTCATGTTGCTTGATGCTCTCTTTATCAGATCTTTGCTTTTTGGTCATTTGATCTTATCTTCATGACGCTGCAACGTTTGATCTTCTCTACCTAATGCTGCATTGCTTGACCGTAACTACCTCAATTTATGCTGCCTGGTCTTCTCTGTATCATGCTTCGCTACTTGATTTGATCTTCATGTTACTACGCTGCTTGACCTTCTCTACCTCACGCTACGCTCCTTGGCCTTCCATATGTCATGTNGCTACGCTGCTCTGTCTTATCCACTTCATGCTATGCTGCTTCACCCTCTCTACCTCATGTCAAGCTGCTTGATGTCTTCTATATCGTGTTATGCTATTTAATCTTGTCTTCATGATGTTGGGCCGCTGAATCTTCCCTACCTCATGTTTTGCAATGTTTTGCTGCTGAATGTTTTGATATATATATATATATATCAGATCGTGTTATGCTGCTAGGTCTTGTCTTCATTTAGGCTGCTTGGTTTTCTCTACATCATGCCTTTTGACGCAGCAAAGTCACTAGTTACCAGTTTCTTGTCAAATATTTTTTTGCCGCTGAGCGCTGAGGTGAGACTTCCAAAATTGCAGAGCCTGTGGTGGATTTCTTTGCCAAAGACGCAACTCACCATCACCACAAAGAAACTACAAGCCAAAAAAGGCTATATGTATTTTTACCTTGTTGCCAAGGCGTGCGTAAGTGCTCTTGGAATGAAGTGCCTGGTAAGTCTTGTAAGCTATCCGCCAAATAAACGCTAAGTNCTATATGTATTTTTACCTTGTTGCCAAGGCGTGCGTAAGTGCTCTTGGAATGAAGTGCCTGGTAAGTCTTGTAAGCTATCCGCCAAATAAACGCTAAGTGTCCATGGCACCCCTCCCCCCCCCCAATGGTATGGTCCCCCCCTCCCCCCTCCCAAACCTCGCATTAGCAAGCTATTTGCGGCATTTGAGAGCCACAACCTAGTCACTGGACCCTGTCTAGCTGTATATTTCTAGCATATCTAGCACACACTACCCAAAGCCCGTTTATGTACTCACTATGGCGTACCCCACACATGGTTTGCCACTCATTGTATGCCTTTATGCTACAGGTTTGCTACCTTTAGATTATACACCCAAAGCTTGCTTATGCATAACTATATAATCCTACACACTAAATGCTTGGATACAGTATTTACCTACAAATTTGTGTGCATGAGTATGTGTACAATATATGTATTATAATATATATATACTACTACTACCTATATATATATATATATATATATACCTAGGTAACGTTGCTAACATTCTACACTTATGTGTAGCATATACATTGCTTCATCACCACATATACTCCTTGCACCCTACATATTAACCTACACATGTTTCGTAGCGCGCACTACCTGTATAGGACTCATTGCACAGGGTGCCCATATACTATATACGTATATATTCCCTGTAAATTCTCCAAATGCTCTCTATATACTCCCTATGAATAGGACATCAACCACTTACAGCTGCACAAACACTGCTCATGTGGACTGTTGTTGTTGGGAACCCCCACCCCCCCAGGCCGCAGGGGGCGAGGGAACCATCTGGCTGGGGGGAGGGGTGTGTGGTGGTCCCTGCTCATATATATATATATACACATAATTGTACACATGTACATATATATATATATATGTATATGTGTATATATATATACATATATATATATATATATATGTATATACATATATACATATATATATATATATACATATATACATATATACATGTATACATACATACATATACACATACATATATACATATATATGTATATATATAAATATATATATATATCTATATCTATATACATCATACATATATGCATTCTTAAATCTATATGGTTTACATATATACATATATACATACATAATCACACACACATATATATATATATATACATACATATATACATGCATCATCCTTCGCTCTGAACACACAACTGAAGGGCGCGCCAATCGCAGACTTGCAAGCCAACAAGACACCTACTTTGCAATGACTATTTGATTTTACTATACGCAATCCTTCGGCGTCTATCAGCAGCATGATCCCTTTTTTGAAAATGTGTGTTTTAACGCGTGTGACGTGTGCAGTGTTTATTTCAAAATAATGAACGATCTTTTTGAATGGAGCGCAGGACTCTCTAAGGCGAATGGAACAATGTTGCAGAAAGCATTCTTTTTCCCGAGATAGCGAAGCTTTTGGGTTCTTATTTCAAGTATTGGATGAGTTGCATGTTGCGTTTTGACACGGGCTTGCTGGTGCCGTTGCAGCTTGCCGCTGGAGGGTGCTTCAGTGTATATACAATATACATTGTGGAGGAAAGTGGAACCTTTTATATATTATACATAGGTGAAAAAATATTAGTCTAATGCTAGCGCATGTTTTCATCATCTTTGGCTCAATGTCTGTAAGAGCTCTTTTTCAACACCAAAGGGCTGCTTGAAGACACAGACGACGAGGAAGAGTGGATTTGACATGTGAGGTTGCACAGGAAAATACGATGGCACAAGGTGGCTAACAAAGTGTGCAAGTCCGTACACATCCCTCACTTTGATCCTCAAAACACTTTGGGATAGGTGACAACACTTTCCTTTAGACGGGCATGCGTGATCTTTGTCTGCCCAGGCGCCCAGAGTGGGTGGGTTTTTTCCAAAACGTGTGCAATGGCAGACCGGCGACAGTGGCGTTTGGTGACCGCCGATCCACGAAGCAACTGCTGGAAGACACCGACTCCGACGAGGAAGAGTGGCTTGGACTGGGGAGCGATTTTCAATGGGCATAGGCATAAATGGGGGAACCAGTTTCATATGATATTTGGCTGGAGATGAGAAAGGTGGGGATTTGAAAAGTTGGTTGTTGGATGGGGCGAGTGAGATGTACAGTATATACATGTTTTTTTGGTCCGAAAACATGACACCACGCGGGACAGTTTTTCTCTTGAGAGCGGGGTGTTTGTGTGAGTAGTTTACTGGTTTGTGCCACTTGCAGACCCTGCGCCCACTTCGGGTGGTGGACTCCAGGCAGCCCAAGATCCGTTTACGTGGATGTCATCAAGCAAGCCCTTCATTGTTTTTTTCAATTTTGCTTATTTCATCTTATTTCCATCATGACAATGACACCCTTTGTGCTGACACCCTTTGCGTTTGACTTGCATCCGGTGCTTTTGAGTCGAGAGCTTAGACCCTATGGGAAGTAGAAAGGCTTCAAATCAGATTTGGAACTTGTTATAAGTGTTCCAGGTGTACTGAACAAGCTGACCGGAGAGGTACACAAATCTTTGAGTTTGCAGGTTGTTTTGACCGTCCGGCTTCTTTATGGGCACCCAGAATCATCCATGCACAACACGCTGCCCGGAGCAACTAGAATTCACGAAGGGTGAGTGTTGATTACTTTGAGTTCTTTGACCAAAAAAAGCAGCTTGGATGCCTTATTGGTTACCCAGTTAATGTTGGTAAAGCACCCCCATTTTCACCATTTTTACAGGTGGTATAAACCAAAGAGAGCTCTTTCTGGATGCGGAGGAGCCGCAAGTTCTCTTTGGGGACACCCCGTCGCCGCGAAGCCCGGCGGTCGCTCCCCTCCCGTGCCCCAGGAAACTGGCTCCCCCTCCGTGCCGGATGTGTACGGACTTGCACACTTTGTTAGCCACCTTGTGCCATCGTATTTTCCTGTGCAACCTCACATGTCAAATGCGTTGTGCCATTGTACTTTCCTATTTCGATTTCCCTAAATTGATGTAAAAGTTGAGTTTCACGCCAGTGTGCGCAAAGAATTGGGTAAATTCAACATATCCCGAAAAGGTCCCTGCGAAACGAGCGCCCATGGTGTTTTGATATTTTCTGGTTGACTTTTCGCGGGATTCTGGATTCCTGACTTTACGCGTTTGAGCTGTGCCCATGGGGATGTTTGACTTTAGACGGGCATGCCTGACTCAACGCCCTCACTTGCATCTTTGTCTGCCCAGGCTACCGGAGTGGGTTGGGTTTTTCAGAACCCTGTCCGGTGGCGGAGCGGCGACTGTGGCACCTGCTGGCCCCATCCACACAAAAGGGCTGCTGGAAGACACCGACGAGGAAGAGTGGCTTGGACTGGGGAGCGATTTTTCAGCAAAGTCTTTCTGTAGAGCGTTTGACTTTAGATGGGCATGCCTGACTTAACGCCCTCACTTGTATCTTCGTCTGCCCAGGCTACCGGAGTGGTTTGGGTTTTCGCAACCCTCACTGCGGGGCCGGCTGCAGAGCGGCCACAGTGGGGGGGCCAGCAGGTGCCATCACCCCCATCAACACCAAAGCGCTGCTTGAAGACACAGACGACGAGGAAGAGTGGCTTGGACCGGGGAGCGATTTTTCAGCAAAGTCTTTCTGTAGAGCGTTTGACTTTAGATGGGCATGCCTGACTCAACGCCTTCACTTGTACCTTCGTCTGGCCAGTCCACCGCAGTTTCTGTGCTTTTTCCAAGCCCTTGCGAATCCCGCCAGCTTGCAAGCGGTCCAAGCGGCAACAGTCGCTTCCTTCCAGGCGGTCAACACCAAAAGCATCCTTCAAAATTCGGATTCCGAGGAAGAGTGGCTTGGACTGGGGAGCGTTTTTTCAGCAAAGTCTTTCTGTAGAGCTGAAACCATGGATATGATGGGATTTAATTGGGTTCAATTGATGTATTATGGGCGGTTCGACATATAGTGGGAACTATATAACAACACTAGTAGACAACGCAGGCTGCGATCTCTGCTACATCCAGAGTTGATGCACCTGGCGGATCAATCTATCTTTACGCAAAAAATGGCAATGCGTGATCTGTGACCACATGATGAAACAATTTGAAAAATGAGAATCGCAGCTGTAAACTCAAGCACCAGCGCGTCGTTTTTTTTTTGAACGCAGACAAAACGTACGCGGCGATTGTGCTTCGAACAACTCTCGGTCGCCCAATCGCCGTCGTTCCCAAACGACGAGAGAGAAATCTGTTCTTGTGCAGAAGCTTTTACACAGAACCTTTTACAGAGAAGATCTTTTACATCCAGACGCGAAGACGCGTTTACACACAGGAGCTTTTACACAGAAGAGCGTTCACAAACACAGACACGTTGCACAGGAAAGCTTTTACGCAAAAAAGCCTTTACATAGAGCAGCTTGTGCACTGCGAACCTCAATTCGTGCGAAAAGGTTATATACATCTGAGATTTCAAAATCGCAATTTTACCTCATTTTTTGCACTTCGACCCTCATTTTCTGAGATTGCAAAATCACAATTTTATTTAATTTTTGCTTCGACCCTCATTTCGTGCGAAATGGTTGCATCTGAGATTTCAAAATCGCAACTATACCTCAATTTTGCACTGCGACCCTCATTTTGTGCGAAATGGTTGCGTGTTCGCATTCGAAATACGCATTTCACCACACGTTTGGCACATTTTGGCACATGTTTGTGCATTCAACATGCACGATCCCCGCAGAGGGTTCCGCGACCCAGCCGGGACCCAAGTCAAGATTTCAAAATCGCAATTTTCTCTCAGTTTTTGCACATCGAACCTCATTTTGTGCTAAAAGGTTGCATCCGACAACTTGAAACCGCAATTTTACCGGAGTTTTTGTGCATCGAACCTCATTTTGTGCGACAGGGTTGCGTTTCGCAATCCTGCATTTGGCTGCCCTGCGGCCTTAAGAGAGAATTTGGAGTTTTACTCCTGAGTGTTAACTCCTGAGTGTTAACTCCTGAGTATTAACTCCTGAGTAGTTACTCTTGAGTATGAACTTCTGAGTATTAACTCCTGAATAATTAATTTTGAGATTAACTCCTGAGTATTGACTCCTGACAATAAACTCCTGAGTATTTAACTCCTAAGTAGATGATGTAGATGATTTTGATGATGTGTATGATTTGTAAGAGATGTATGCGATGTAGATGTAGGTGTACATGAGATGTTGATGATGTAGGTGATGTATGGATTGTATGAGATGTATGTGATGTAGATGAAGTTGATGTAGATGATGTGGGAGATGTAAAGAAAGTAGGAGATGTGATGTAGATGAATTTGGAAGCTGTTCTTTGGGAAAAACCCTTCGCAGGAGCTTTCGGGGAATAAAAAACCTACATGGATCACACACTCACATATATATATATATATATTGTTTTTTTCGCTTTCTCTCTCTCTCTCTATTTGTGTTGCCTCCCCAGCCGTTGGGCATTTGCATCCAGCCTTGTGAGAAGGGACAATAGGTGAAAACCATGCAAAAAACCCCACGAATAGGGCTGTAGGGGGAATTTGGTGGACAAAACCTATTGGAAAACTGCGCCGCATTTTTACAGTTGGAGAAAAATACAACAAACCATCAAAGTATTATTGCGATCATTGCAATCGTTTCAAGATGATGATGATGATGATGATGATGATGATGATGATGATGATGATGGTGATGGTGATGGTGATGATGATGATGATGATGATGATGGTGGTGGTGGTGATGGTGATGGTGATGGTGATGGTGATGGTGAGGATGATGGTGATGATGATGATGATGATGATGATGATGATGATGATTATGATGAAAATGAATACGGCGACCATGATGATTTTCGTATTCTCACCTCTGATTCTTCCAAAACCCGGTGGGATTCATTATCAGGCTTACTGCATCAATATCGTCAATGCCTCAATTCGCAGTTGCCTAATCTCGCAAGGCACAGTTTGGCGCTGCGATGCCCAGTGCGTCAGAGGCGAGGGGTTCAGATCCGGGGATTCTTGCATGAGTACCCCCCAACAATCGAATGGACCACCATCTTTTTTTTTGTTTTTAGATGATAATCCAACGTGTTTCCATACAAATCGAATTCACTGCCACGTTGAATTACCAGATAGTACGGCAGACAATCGTTCCACAATTAATTTGGAAAAATACCCCAAAAATCCTGGGGATGTGTATGACAAACCCCAAAGTGGCCAAACACAATTTGTTTTTTTGATTTTCAGACAAATCCACGTGAATGTGGTTCGAAAAAGGGGCCACAAAGTGGAAAACGTTTCCTCTTGAATCGTTCACTTTGGGGGTTCATTGGTTACCTGAACTCAAAAATTATGCGCCCTCCCGGCAAAACCGCACTATCCAAGTATCACAATCCAATTTCTTGGAGAAAACATATGGGTGTGTCTGAAAATAGGGTATAGCAGTATAGCCCCATTTATAGCTAATTAATAGGGATAATGATCATCCACCATTGGGTTTAAAGGTATCCCCCTATTTTCAGACGAACCCATATCATTTCTTGAAATGCAACCCATTGTGTTCCATGACTGGCTCAACCAGGCCGTCCTGCCCAATTTGGCGACAGAAGTCTATGGTCTGATTCAAAATCCCGCATCTATACTTAACAAGGGGTTTCCATACATGGGGGTACCCCAATAGGTGGATGGTTTATAATGGAAAATCCAATTAAAATGGATGATTTATTCGTTTATGTACAGAATAGGTATGTATTGTCCAAGTCTGATGAACGATCTATGTCCACAGGAAATCCGAAAATCATTCGCTTTGGATCATCCAAATTTTTCACCCTCAGCGCGGCAGCCATGGACTTTCGTTTGGGCAGCCACCCTTCGATGTATCCTAGCCATCCCATGGCCTCTGCCTACCTCCGCACTGAGTTGTCGCGCAGCAGCCGGATCAATGTCCAACGTATTTGGAAGCTAAGGGAGGAGCAGAACTGTCCGGTGCCCTCCGGGTTGAGTGTGACTTGGAAGAGTTGAGGTGATAGAAAGCTCCTCCTCCAATCAACTCCAAAAATGGGGCAAATTTGAGTTGAGGTTTCGAGATTTGGACATTTCCTCCCATGGAGCATATGGTTTTGAAAGAGTGCCGAAGCTGTCAGGTTTGAGAGTCCAATCGAACTCTTGATCTTGCATGACCTTGTGGTTTGGGTAAAAGAATGCTATGTGTGTCCCCAGGATATCAAACCCAAGATCCGCTGCTTGGCTGGAGTCCCAAATCCCCCCATTTTGTTACGTCTATCCTGTCATCTCCTGCCAATGACGTTGGAGATCTCCCAATTCCTGGAGAGGGTGACGTTTGGAAACAACTTCCGAATCAAGACTCATCGGGATGGTCAGCTAATTATTGAGGGACCTTTTACGGCGGAGTCTGGTTGTCTACCACGCGTTTGGTGGGGGGGTCCGGTCATTCACCCTTCACCCAATGTTGGTAAATATGCGAACTCCGATTTTTCTGCTGGTTGCAACGGCTATTCTTAGTACTTCTTTTTTCCAGGTCATTGTTTGTTGCCTCATCCCATATTCTAACAGAAAATGGTGTCAAACACGTGTTTGGGTGGTTGACTCTGCGCGCAGATCAGCCGTGCCGAGGCGACCTGTGGCAGCGTGGCGGCGTCGCCCAAGAGTCGGGAGTATCTCTCCGTCAGCAGCCTGCAGCAGAACCTGCGGAAGCACACCAGGTGGGGTTGAATCCCTTTGGGTATGAAGAAATGGGATGTGATGGAATTTCTTGGACTTTTATAGGGATAGAATGGGACATATGATAGAAGCAAGAAGTGTGGCTAATGGGCCTGTGTTTGAAATAGAGTATCTCCGAAATGGTTTCCAAAACAGGAAAGAATTGGGAAAAACTATGATGAAGCAGTGGATTGGAGGGCACACAATTTTCAGACAAACCCACATGATTCATATTGTTTCTGCATGATTGAAAAAAAAACACTAAACATGATGAGAATTGTACGGGGAATCATCCTCAAAATGCCCTTAAACTGTTTTTGGATTTATTACATGAGTTCTATTTTCAATTATATAGATCAATCAACAAATTTGGATCATTAACACCATGGAGATGCAACCAAGGCCACAATGCCAGTCAACCATAGCCTTCACAGTCCACTGGCATTGTTGATGCGTGGCTAATCCGAAGTATCCCCTAAGGCCCAGTTGGTCCAGTGTTGGTCATAGCTGTATCATGCTACATCCATAACATCTCATCCCTACTATACCAATTTTTTGGATTGGAATCAGGAACCAAATGTACTCCAAATGTACTACAGTACTTCCGATGTGGATTACAGGAATTCTGATTTGCTTCATGTCACCGTGGTTTGCGCAAGTCTCTATTTTTCTGGGGTTAGCCGTTAGCCCATTTACATAGCCAATTTCCAACTATCTTATTAGCCAATTCTAACTTTGATGCATATTCAGCTACCAGATGTCGCATATAGTCAACCTGCAAGGGACATCTATGCGGAGATCGATCATTCAGCGACTTGAAGAGTTTTGCTCCCTTCACCAAGCAAAGATCAAGCAAAGAGCAAAGGTTACAATCAATATAAGCAATTTCATCATCACGTATTTGACAACTCATGAATACATAACCTTATAAATTCACCTGGTTTAGCCCATGAATTCTTTTATATATCATCCATCATCCAGACCCCCTGCAGATTCACTTTTGCCCCTGAGGTCCAGTTGCTGTCCCTCAGAAAAGTACACTTGGGGATCTGCGACATCACATGAGGTGGGTTGGTTCGTGCATGGACCCCCATGCAGTGTGACACTTGGACTGGAGATGGCTCGATTTCTTGTTCTGGGCACAATTTCAGGCCTAAAGACTCTGGATTTTTTTCTAGGTACGCAATTTTGACCTAGACGCAGATGGGGGTCATGTTTTTTGGTTGGAAGGTTTTGGCTGGGTTTCCAACTGACTGGAAGTTGCTTATCGGATTTAGAACCCCTTCCAGCATCCTGCAGTACTTAAAGCTGCGGCCTCCAGTGTTGGGATGAAGTTTTCGGGGGTCTCCGAAGGGTCCCTGCTGCGACCCGAGGACCTTGCGGAAGCCCAAGCATGGACTGAAGGAGTCCGAGACGACACGCTACTTCCACAATCTGAAGGCCACGGGCTCTGAGGCGTCGTTGCGCCTGATCCTGCCATCTCCTTGACCCGAGAGGGTGAGCAGTGCCTTATGGGTGGTGAAATCTGGTGGTTGCAGGATGGGTTGGATGGGTATATGTAGTGACAGTTTTATCTTTTAATTTTGATGATCTACGACTTGACTCAGGGTCGCAGAGGTGTTTTCATGAATGGTCAACCACGCCACCGGACTTTTTTTTTGTACAGCCGTGGATAGCGTTTGACAGCTCTTGCACAAGTCGTTGGGCTACAAGCCCTTAGCTTTGACGGCAATACACCTGGAATCATTCACAGATCCCCAGAATCAAGCCGGTATGGTCCAGGTGACGTCGTGTGTTGGGTAGCTATGGCCACCCTCGACATTTTATCATCCATCTTTTAATCAAGGGGACCCATATCGACTGAGGCTGTTTTGTTAACTTGGCATCACCGGCCATAGAAAGGGCTATCGCATGTCATACCACGCCACGAGATTTGGAGTGGCTCGCTGGACCAAAGTGTCCACACTTCCTACAGAGATCCTTCAGTTGGCCAAAGGCCACTGGGAAGCTGGTAGAAATGTTGCGATCCGCGACGCCCCGGGTTCGCAGTTTGCAGAGCCTCATTATATAGATCGATTTTTTTGCGCGGTAGATTGGCAGGTTAAGACTATAGACCTCATCCAATGCTTTTGTACCACCAGAAAATTTGCCATACCAGCTCAACAAATTGTTCTTCCCGGCACCGCTACATTATCAAACCCGGGAATAAACAGCGGTGTTTCAAGCAACCAATTCATTCATATCTGGTATTGGGATTTTTTTATTATCCCATTCTCAATGTCCATGATATTTGATGTCTTTTTCTACCTATCTAGCTATCTAGCTACTAGCTATCTATCTGCCAAGCTACCTATCTGTCAATCTATCCATCCATCCATCTATCCATCCATCCATCTATTTGCGTCAAGATATCCATCTATCCATGCTCCAATTATATCCCCAATATGAAACAAGATCCATCCACACCAACCCACGCCCCCCAGCCGCTGGCAAGGCCGGTGCCTCCGTGCCGGTGGCGTCCACCGGCCTGGCGCCCAGTGGGATGCCTCCCTCGGGTGGCATGGCGCCTTCCGGGATGGCTCCAAGCGTCAGGGCGGCCCAGCTGTCCTGGTCCGTGGTGACCACTGGGGATCCCCGCAGTTGGAGCAGGAGATTTTGTGATTTATTTTTCACCACTTTGAAAGATGGGTTGAAGTATGAGGCCATCTACCATGAAATAGTGAGATGATTAAAAATGGGACCTTCGAAGCCCACCAAGATGGTGATAGAATATGATGGAATGGAATGTGAACCAGAAAATGGGGCAATAGTTTGGGGTGGGAAACAATCCCTAACATTGCAGAACTGCGAACTGTAGGTTTCCTCAGGATTTGATTGGTGTTACTGTGTAACCTGACTCAGAAGCAGTTGGCAAGTAGTTACAATTTGTAACCGATTCTATCCACTACAAACCTGGTGCAATTCCAGTGATAGGTCAGTTTGCAACCCCCCCATTAACTAAATCCATAAATCACGATATATCCACGATTACGCCCAGTTGAGCTATAATTGTAAACCTACTTTCAGTTAACGTGCCATTCGAATTCCATCAGCTCAGGGCAGCAAACCCAGACCTGGCGGCATACCGTCTGCCTGGCTGAGCTGGGACAACTGGGGCGCGGGGTCGAGACGTTTCTAGGGCTTTCGGCCACCAGCTCCAACGGCCAGGTCCATTCCCACCGGAAGCAATAGCCTTACCGGTGGGGATGCGCTGTTCAATACCAAAGGTAGCCTGGGGCTCAGGTCCGAGGCGATTTGGAAGGATGGATGGTCCTGTTTTTGTTCCCTTGTAAGAGATGGATGGTCGACTTCATGGTTTTTTCCCCGCACTCTCATCACTTTCATAAGGAAAACAATTGGGTGACTATGCCACCTTGGTAGCTGAGTAGCGACTTTTTCCAGATGAGCTTGCAAATACCATATTGTCGGTTATATAAGTTATATTCATACCAATATAGTGCCCATCATATCCATAATTGTTGGTTAGATACCCATCATATCACCAAATTTGAGTCTTGAAACCTCATGCTGACATATGGTGACATATGTTGACCATTAAGGCCATTAAACCACCATTTTTGGAATCCTGGACCGTCCCTACTCCCCAATCACCAAGGCTGGAAGGATGGAAACCATGGTCATCCGAATTCCGGTCGGAGGCTGGGCGGTCTCAACCCCTTGGAGAGTTTTGAAGCTCCCTCATAATCCCAATGCCTCGCACCAGGCCGTCCTTTGGCAAAGAAAATGCCGGAGGCTCCAAAGGTGGGACCGCGGCTGGGCAGGGGGGAGATGATTTCAAAATGGGAGAGGTCTGGGAAAAATGTTGTGAATTTATGGGGCTTGAAAACCCCTGAATCTTTAAAGCCATCTTGGGCTGAGAAATGGTCGTTTTGATGGGATTTAAGGTGATTTAACCATGATGACTTTATTGGATTTAATAGTAATAGAATGTGATATATGTGGATGAATTTGTTCATGACCTGACGGAGTGATGTCACTGGAATGATGGTTAGTAAGGGGAATCATCCCCCTAATGGCCGTTTGAGAATGGCTATTTTCAGGATGCTTTTTGTTGAAGATTGGAAGAAGTCGTGCGTTTGGAGGTTGTTCAGAATTGCAGTAGTTCTGACCCACACGTTTCAGCGTGCTAGTGCACTTACGGCTGACTGTTCGTTGAGATGTTTTGCAGCATGACTTTGAAGAGCAACTGTCTATCTGCCAAAAACCACCAACGGGGACTGCAACCTCGCCATTTTGGGCCATGTCCATTTGTTGACCAAGCACGTTGTGGTCGATTTCATCTGGGTTTCTTATGACATCCAGTTAAACCCGGAATCCTGGCGGTGGGATGACAAGATCATGCGGGGCTCAACATGATTTTCCCCTGCACCTTGGATGACGCAGTGGTGTCCCACCTGGGCTTGCCTCCTGCAGGCTTCAATCTTCCGCCGGTGGGTTCATCCATGGCCCCAAGCAGCGGATTGGACGGTGCGATCTTTTGGGGGGCCATGACTACTGGAAGCCGACCTACACTCGATGGTGCCCCAGTTCGTTAGCAAAATTGGTTGATAACTAGTACAACTATTGTTTTTAATGGGAATCAGTGGGTTTTAAAGGGATTTAGTCTGCTAAGTCGGTTTATAGCCAGAATACATATGGTTTATGGCATGTAATATATATATATATATACACACACACACACCATGATATACCTATAGTATAAATATGCCATAATGTTGCTTATAAACCAACTTATACTTGGGAGGCACCACCGTGTAGGAGAAGCTATACATCAGAAAGCTAGAGCTTTGTCACTGGAAACTAGGTCTGAAGCGATATGGTCATCCCGAAAAAGCTGGTGCCTTGAAATCACCCGCTTCTCCCTGAATTGGTTCACTGTGACATGTGCAGAGACCTCCTAAATATTTATCAGTTCTGAGTAATTTGGTGGCCTAAACACCATGACTTTTCTTCAGATTTTCCCATCGGAAAAGTTGAAATATTACGACCCCGGTAGCCCCACATGTACAGTCTACTTGTAGCTATGTTCATGCCTGGTCGTAGTGGTTGTAGTATAGCTATCAGACCAAT
>BGPT01000135.1:263484-327350 GCA_003297045.1 Symbiodinium sp. clade C Y103 | reverse complement strand
CGATATTACACGGCTCAAGTGGCAAAATAGCTGCCGCTTGCTAAGATTTTGATGTTTGGGTGCGATTGCTGGTTTTCCCGTTTGTCGCCCCTTTTCTCTATATCATCCTATAATATCCTATATTTGTGTATATATATATATATATATTATATACATATTATATATATAATACACATTGTGCGAATGCTTGCAGTTTGCAGATTTGATTTTGGGTGGCCAAATTTTGCGAAAGCCGCGCGAAAGCTGCGTGAAAGCAAAGGAATCCAGGTTTCAAGATTCAGCCCCCCAGACTTTCTGGGTCTTCTCGTTGCCAAGTGGGTCAATTGTTTGAATGTCACTAATTTTGGGGGTGCAAACTCATAGCTTGAGACAAACCTACAGGCAGCGCCCCACGTCATGTTCCTTGGTTTACAGCCTCGTCTAGCTATTATAGATATGGAGGTTTCCTAGAATAGGGGTACCCCCAAATCATCCATTTTAATAGGATTATCCATTGTAGACCATCCATTTGGGGTATCCCCATTATAGGAAACCCCCATATATCATGATATATCCCCCACAAGTCCAATCGCTGGTTCTTTGCACAAACCTAGCCCTATCTAGGGGGCCGCATAGTATCCCATTGCATCATATGAATCATATAGCCACATTAATCCGTTGGTGGATTACACCCCCATGCGTAGATCATAAATGAAACCTTTTTGGTTGGGGATCACAAATCGCGAATCCGAAAAACCGGTTTGTTGGTCGTGTGAAATCCACTAATTTTCTGGTTGTTGGTTACCCGAGTCTTGGATGGTTCATGTTCAGCCCCCCAACAAACCGCCCATCCATCCCTGGTTGACCCGCTCAGGTCGATGTGCCCTTGCAGGCCTTTGCGCTGACGTTGATTCGCCGGTGCACTCGGTACCTCGCCGGTGGAACTACCGGGGTTTACCACGGGAAAAACGGTGCTACTTTAAGTTTGGGGTAAAAGTAGGAAACACATTCAAAAACATGCAAGAAAGTTCAAAACTATCAAGAATTTGGGCAAAATGATGTCAAATGGGTTAAAACTTAATGGAACTTGGAGATGAAACGATGGTTTGCATCCGCAACTGGGGGCTGAAGTCCACTTAAAACCCTTCAAAATCTTGAAGAATGGGGCACCCATTCATAGTTGGTTTGTGTCCATTCAGTGGCACACGTGCAAACTCGATAGCTGGAATTCCGGTTGAATTCTTGAAATTGCGAAGTGGTAAGTATCGTAGCGGACCCCAACATGGGATGTCCAAGCTGCAGTCCATCTGCTATGAAAAATTGGGATCCGTCTCTGGTTTGTTATTACCTCCGGCAATCAAACGTGGCAATGGTCAATTCCCTCAGTTATAAAAAGACGTTCCCTTTAAAACCTCCGTTTGCAGGGGATTTTCCAGCCAGCCACGTTTGGGTACCGGAGGGGAATATTGTTAATACATGCTATTAATGTATTACAACACTTGCATGCTTTCCTATCTCGGATCGTGATCCCAACGCCTAACATGTTTCGGGGGTTGCAACCAAGAAATAAATTTTCAGTTTTGGACACTTTGTTTGTGGTTTGTCTAGACATAAGGTATCCCAAAATCCAGCCCTTCTTAAAACCTAATTTTCACATGAAGATTGCCATTTCTGCATCCCCCATTTTGAGACATGAGTTTCAAAATCCTTTGAGGCCAAATGTACAAAACCTCCTTCTATCCATGCATATCCACTAATAAGATCAATCCATTGAAACAGCGAGTATGTGGTTATATCCATCCAATGCACTCTTGTATCCATCAATCCATTGTTCTATCCATCAAATCAAACACTCACTGACTAAAATCTCAATTTGTCGTTGACAGTGCCACTTTTGGAAAAAGTAACACCCCCCGCAACAGCGCGTCAGGAAGCTGCCGACGCTTGCCCCTTTCACATGCCGGAAGCAACTGAGCAAAACTTGGCACGCTTGCCATCGCAAACGTGACCCTTCCAACAAAAAGGTCTATTCAACATCATTCAGCACCTCTTAACGTCCAACAACTTAGAGATAATTGAACATCTACTACTGGTAATTCTCCATCTTATTCATCATTGTTGTTTGAGGTTGGAGACAGAGGTGTCCTTTTCCAATCGGCTGGTCAATTTTTATATAGACTCGTTGACCCCCCTTCACAATGAATTTTGATTATGGGTAATTTATGATTCCCCTCTATTTTCCCCGAACGGATATTCGAGAGGTTGGAGAACTTGAGGGCTTGGCTAACGGCTAACTGTGGCAGTTTGTTTGAGAGGTAGCCAAATAGTTCCAAATAGTTGAGGGTGGTACTGTAGTTGCTGTTGGACAACTGCTCGGATATTTATTTGCGTTTCGGCCCCCAACTCAAGAGGGCAATGAAGTCGATACACTCGCGATCCATTTGCGATTCGAACTTTGAGATTCTATCATTGTCAGTGATTCCATTCAGATAGGGGTCAAAACGGTCAAAATTCAATACCTCCAAACTTTCAAAAATCCAGAGCTTTGAAAGCTGTAAGCTGGGGCCCAAATCAAGGCCCAAATTCCATGCAGCCATGAACCCCAGGCAGTGGAAGGGCTTCTGCCGCTCTGCTTTCAGCAGAGCGTCGTTGTCAAAGGACGGTCCCCCCCCGGGCTGAAGAGCATCCGGATTTCCATCGGGATCTTATGGAGATATAACGAGAATTCACCAACGACTATGGGTAATTGATGTGTTTGAAAACAGGGAGAAATGAATGTAGGGTTGAGCCGATTCTTAGAGAAAATCCATGGGGAGTGCCTTCTAAAATGGCCACCTGACTAGATGACGCTGCTAAGCATGGCAATGCATGAAGTGTCATCGTGTTTCTGCAACAGTGGGCGGTAACGATGCAATTCATCATTCTTGTTGGCCAAGACATCATTTGCTTGGTTGCTTACATATCCACTATTGAAATCATATTAAAACCCATGTTTGCTAACAATCCAACCATTTTTGTTGGCTGCCGCGACAAGAGTATAATCATCCCTGCTTTCAGGAGCTTAAGCTCACAGTGCACAGACACGCAACTGGGCAGAAACTGTCGCTTGATACCAGATTCCGGTGCAGTGTCGATACACATATTTTGCATGAATCAAAGTAGAATGTAAATGCATACATGCATATCATATGTGAATGTGTGTATATTACAGTGTATATACATACACTCAAATGGCCGGATAGCTTTGCAGCTCCAGCCGTTTTGCGTCCATCTCAGCTGGCCAGTTATGGCTGGAAAGTCATCACAGATGGGGAGATCCACTTCCATCCTGGATATCCTGGGTAAGTATCTTATTCCTCAGGTTATCCCAGGGTTTTGTGGGAAACCCACCATGCAACCATGACAAGTCTTGACAATTCTTGACAGCTCCCAGAAATTCAGCATTCTTGTGGAATTCAAACAATCAATGCATATTACCCGCTGGTATTGCCTAACATAACTATGGAAAATCACGATGTTTAATTGGAAAACCAACTATTTCTATGGCCATTTTCAGTAGCAAACTGTTAGTTTACCAGAGGCTATTCGACCATTTCAACGGCTCCATCTCTCCATATTCTCCAAAGATGTCTCCACTTCTCTGAAGATTCCCCCGAGTAAGATGATCAAGTGGCCCTACTCTAAGACTGGGCGTTGCCAATTGTTGGGTTAAAAAATAGACCCCCACCCGCACTACATCAGTTCGTGGGTTTTAGGCAAGGAATCTGGTATGCATTGAAGATGTTGCGGGAGGGGGTCGCTAATCTAGAGAAACATCATGACCATGAAACATCATGAAACAGCATGAAAGATTTGGTAAGGAAGTGGAGCTTCAGATCTGATAGCACAACTTTGACGGCATCTTCCTCACGGTCAGAGGCTTAGGGATGTTGGACTGGTGGCCATTAATGTCCTTCATCCGGCTTACTGGAAGTTGTCTGCAAAGGATGTTGGTTTCTTGGGGGTTCTGAAGTCCCCTACATTCCAACAACTGGATACCATTCAAAGATGTTGCATTCAATCCAGGCATTTGTTCAGTTGAAATCTTCATCTCTTTTCGCCCGAGATCTTTGCATATACTTGCCAGCGTTGATGGGGTGAGCCCTCCCAATTTGTGGAACATGGAATTGCTTCACTTGATCCTGTACTCGGTGATTCACCCCAGTCAGTAAGCAGGTCATTATAATTGGACTAACCACCAATTAGCCCCTTCAAATATTCATTTGTGTCATCCGAGTTTATGGGGCTCCAATCCGATAGAGCTCCGGCCCCGGCAGCGTCGTCTTTGTGGGGTAGCACTTTGTGTTCTTATGTGGGAGCAGGAAACCACTGGGCGTAACGATTGGTCATGGGCCCAACTTTAAGACCTTGGCATGCCATATGATTTTTCATTGACGATGCTGCGATTAGATGCTGCCTGACACTGATTGTATCTGATTGTATGTAATTCCAATATTTAATCTGGTCCACAGTACTGTTTCAGTTTCCCTTAGCTGGATCCCTCAGCGAACAATTTCAGGTCAGCCTGTGCAGCTGTGTAAGCCAGCTTCTCAGGGCCACAGGGACGGAATTTGGGAGGCTACGCTTTTAGGATATCAATCCCTCCTGTTTTACGACCCATTTTTCTCTTTGTAAAAATATGCAGAGGTGCAAATGCCTGTATAAATCAGCAAAATGTGTATGTAAATATGGGAGGTGCTGTTCAGATTCTGCTGCGGTCTAGGTTTTGCTCGCAGCTTGTCCACCTGTCTTGCTTGGAATATTTCTGAGGTTGTCACGGAATATCGTACGTATATATCAAATCTCCAAAAACAACATGGTGCTGCAGAAGATCATTTTTCTAGTCGAGGATTTTCGGGCATCCCCCGTTTTTGGACAAAACCTCTTTGAATATATACCCTAAGGGTCCCGGGTATGTCACTAGAGCCGCCTGACCCTTGCCCATCACATACCATGAGCTTGACCCTTGCTGAGAAAGGTGTGTGACCCCTCTGGGGCTGTGGGCTCTATCGATCCGACGGGTCGCGAGGGATCGAATATTATCGATGGTGAGTTTATAATAGTTTATAACACTTAAACTACGGTTCAAGATGAGATGCAATGCGATGCATTGCGGAACATGGAACAAAGCAACATGGATAGTTGAAAGAACGTGCTGCAAATGTGGAGCCAATGTGAACTACAATGCATTGATAGACAATACATAGTATATCTTATAGCTCCAAAAACCTCCTGAGAAGATGTAAAGACCCTCAATATCAACACCAAGTAGTTGCAGTCATCTATACAGTTCTATACGTTAAGTAGTTGCAGTCATCTATACAGTTCTATACGTTACACGCCTGGGGGCCCGTGCCAACAATATCGTATGCTGTTGGCCATGGAAATTTGCCCCAGCACTGTGGAAATCAATGAGAAACTTTTGCGCAACTTCCACAGTCCGTATGTCATTCAATGTCAGAAACGGCAACTCCCGAATCCTTATGTATCCTTCAGAACGTTCCGTCGGTTAGCGTCGGTTGGCTAATCGTGGTCTGTCAAAAATCCATGTTTCGGCGACCCAAGCGTCGGTTAGCGTCGGTTAGCGTCGGTTAGCGTCGGTCAGCGTCGGTTAGCGTCGGTTAGCGTCGGTTAGCGTCGGTTGGCGTCGGTTAGCGTCGGTTAGCGTCGGTTGGCGTCGGTTAGCGTCGGTTAGCGTGGGTTAGCGTCGGTTAGAATTTAGAGTAGTGTTGTTTATGGTTTCTGTCGATGGAGTTCCTATTCTGGTAACATCAGTTTATGACCCATTCTGGTCCCTGATCATTGAGTAGGTTCTCCATAACATGCCAATAATCGTGACCCCTCATCCGAATTCACATATATTCGTTCGACGTACCGAGCCTAGAGACGTACCCGGGTATGATCGGGACCCTTTGGGTAGGTCAAAATTACTCACCCCCACCAAAATTGAAGGATGGTTTGATGCCAAGAGCGACAATCACCGCTTTGTGGCCCCGTTCAGTCGTAATTCTTGAACAATAGATTTTCTAGTTTTAGACTGCCTTGAACTTCAAGTCCATGGAAACCGGTCAACGTTCATCCCCAACTGGATGCGTTTACCCTCCCGTAATCAAGCGTGGCAAAGGAAAATCCACCTTTTCTAGATGATTTTCGAATGAAAGCCTGCATTCATAGGGGATTTGCTAGCCACGTTTGATTCCCAGTGGGTTTTTCCTAAGCACTACACTGAAATTGTGGGTCCCAAAAAGAGGCCCTACGACTTGATGAAGATCTGAGGTTCCCAGGACCCAATCTTGGACACTGCAGGTTGAGATAGGCAGCCGCTGAAGGCTGGAGGGATTGGTGGAGATGGAAACCATCAAGAATATCAAGAGTCTCATGGGGATCTAAATGTGATGACATCTATCAAAAATCCATGAGGACCCGGAGTTTACTTTTTTGGATCTGGGAAAAGTGGCAAGTATGTTCCTTTTTTGGGTATCCAATTTCAATCCATCTCCATCTCCACGAAACCAGGCCTTTCTTTCAAAAGCCAAGTCATGGAATGCACCTTTGCTTGGGCACGGCTGAACTTGTCGCACATTTTGCATGCCAGATTCAAAGTATCAAAAGATCCATATCATAATATCTCCAGATATCACAATATGTACTGCCTTTTGCTCATAATATCTCTAAAGTTTGGGCACAGCGATGGTACATCTACTTCCCAACAAGCACTCAGGCGGTCTTCCGAAATGATGGCAACAATTCCAATCAATTCCTAATGGGAAGGGGCCCTCCAAGTGGGTTTGTACAAAAATAGTCCAACATGATTCAAGATGGTTTTGTTTTCTCTGGAAAGTGAATTTCCGGGTTAGTGGTCTTTTTCAGACAAACCCAAGTCATCTCAAGTATAAGTAGACCTTTTTCGGATGCATGACCCAGTTACCACGGCCTCTTTTCATCACTAGTCACTTGAGGTGGTTTTGAATCTTGACCTACCCATGTTTTTCCTTACGTTCTTTGGCACTCTTTTGGTTTACACAATCATGTTTAATCTCGATTTTACTTGGTTCAATCAACAGTTTTGGTGGATTAACCCTCATCTTTGGTTGGTATTGAGCCAATTTTTGTTGATGAAGTCCTCATGTTTGGATCATTTTGGATGTTTCAAGGCCAAAGTGGAGCTGGTTCAATCCCTATTTCGGTCAATAAACTCCCTGCTTTCGTTGCTTGAAACCTGCTCGTACACTTCGATTGTCCGCGACAGGTGCGGTGCCATAGGCCGAGGGACCGTCCGGACCGTCCCACGGGACGTGGGCGGCTGATGTGGTGTCCGATGGCCTATCGACTGGTCATGGCATGCCATAACCAGCTGTCGAAAAAATCCGATTCGAAGACATTTTGTTGTACGCCGATTTCTCTATGCAGCAGATGAGCTGCTGAAAAAATGGAAGGTCATGCAGGCCAGTGTGGGCCAAACATGACTCAATTCAACTTGACAAGAAGGATGATTCTGCAACAATGATTGATGAACTTCAAACCTGTCGTATATTCTTTGCGCCTTCAAGAGGTCAGAAACGACCTTTCTGACACGACTTTTGTTGGTTGCATAGCATCAGACCTGTGGCAGCCCCAAAAGCCGTGAGGCCCATCCCATGCAGTAAGTGAATTTTGTGTGTTCAAAGGGTTCGTGGAGTGCAACAACTTCATTGCGGCTATTCAAATCCCCTGCGGATGGCTGCGGATTAGGGGATTGCGGCTTGATCGTGCTGAAACAGGCGGGTGAAGCGTTCAACTGCTTAATGCTGCGGACTGCTAATGGTTTATTCTCAATGGGGCTCTGTTGACGTGACCTCGCAAGCGCTGGCATACAAGCCTTTCAGATCCTTTCAGCAACGAAGTTGTGAAGCGCATGGCCAGGTTTTCTCGAAATTGGAAAGGACCTTCCAGGAACATCCAAAATCCATGGCTCCAGTGTGCTCTTTGATCCATGATTCACCAGTGATCAGTGCCCCTGAGCACTTGGATTCAGTTGCTTGGACCAAACCCGCGATGTGCCGGCAACTCCTTCAGCTCAGCGAGCACACAACGCAACCATGCCGTGTTGCGCGGTTTAACGTAACGTAAGCTGTGCAGCCAACACAGATCAGCTGAAGGCAGAGAGGTGAAGCCGAGAAAAGTCTAAGTTTGGCAACAAAATAGTTGTTTCCAGAAACTTGTTGATGTCCTTCATATCTTCCCATCATTGAAGCTCTCCAAAAATACCACAGGTCTCGACGGGGAACTGACCTTTTTGAACGTCGGATTTTTTTCCGCAGCTGAGCTGGCTAGGTGAAGCCGCGAAGCCATGCGAAGCAGGGACCGGCGCGGAACGCGAAGCCCTTCCTCTTTTTGCACAACAGAAATGAGGAAAGCATCAGGGTCTATCGTAAAGACTAATGCTAAATGGATCTAAATGGATCTGAATGGCTAAATTGATGATTTGTGAAGAGATTTAAGAGTCTGTGCTCAACATTTCTGAATCAGGTGATTATCTATCCACTTCTACCGACCTTCTTTGAATGAATAGAAGATGCTTGGGTTATGGAAATGGCGACTGTTGACGACTTCAAAAAACAAATGATCTACTTTGTGGGATTCAAGTTGAAGTGCATGAGCTTAAAGTATGGCTGCAGATTGCCGGGATACCAAACATTGACCGGCATGGCTTTTCAAAATTGCAATGACGATGCACCGCTATTCAACAAAGTCGTTGATGCTAGTCATGACACCTGATGACACCTGATGGCCACTGGTGCATGAAGGCAAAGTTGCTTCTCGGCATTGGCTGCTCGCATCAGATTTCATCGTCTCCAGTTTGGTCGGATCCAGGAAGGACAAGCTTTGCCATCCTCCTCAATTCTCTGAGAACACTTGGCCGAAGATTAGCTGAGTGCGAGCTCAATTTCAGAGCACCGGCATTGGTTTGTTTCCATGTTCCTCGGTTCCTCAGTGTTTTCTATATTTGTTGGAGGGCCGCCATGGACCTCAAGCGTGGCCTGCTTTTTCAAAGCAAAAATATGTTCACGCCAAACCATACAGGGTGCACATGGGTGCACAGTATAGGACACTGACACCGTATTTCCAGTTCTGCTTCAAGTCGACATGTTGAGAGCTTGAACCCAGTGGTCTGGCGACGCTGTTGATACAGCTGGGAAGGTTCTCCGAGAACCGAGAGTTGCTAACATCCTGCAGGGAACCTAGCAGAACTAGACTTTCCCTTCGAACTCCTGGCTAAGGTGAGAACTTGAGACCCCGTTCGAAGACTGTTCGAACATGTTTTCTTCGAACCAAACCAGTATAAAACCTCAAAGGAAAAGCCGTTGTTTGCTTGGGAAAAGTGAATGTTGCTGGTATAAAAGTGGATGTTTCGAAAGCCCCAAGTTTATAATAACAGAGCACACTACCTTTTCGAACACGTGCTATTTCCACATACAGTAATTTGCGGAGTCTTCGGAACGATTTCAAGCATTATATCAAGGACCAACATCACTTGGTTCACTTAGTTCGCTTCGCCGCTGGCTTGAATAGATGCTGCAGTGTCAATGTGTCAGGCGCCGCTTTTTTTGGCGCCGGCCGTGGCGACTACAGCGCAGGCTCCGATGACCCGTTGACCCGTTGATGCCTTGTCCAAGAATTCTCCGCAGGGCGGCGACTCCAGTGGCTCACATCAGATGCGACCGAAGGAGGACACCATGCTCAGCAGACTCCGAAGTGAAGAGATGGCAAGATATGGCTCCTGGGGCTGTTGAGCACCTAGAGATGCTCTGAAGTTTTGGTTGGAATGCCACGATTCAGAACGTTGCACAACACTTCGGAGATCTAGTGCCGGTTGATCCATGATGCAACCAGTTCTCACCAGTGTGAAGTACTGCAGACTTGCCTCATGCCTCGGCACAGCCGAAAGGCAGGCTTTCAGCACAGGCCGGGATCTGATAAACCTGTGGGTGGAGAGTGCTACGATATTCTTGGTCCCTCAAGCGATTTGTTTGGTTGGTTACCCCTGAGAAGCCAGAGGCATCGTAAACTGTATATGTCATATCATGTCTCATGTTTTCTGCGCCAATGTGTGGAGAACGAACGCTTCCTCGGTTTGCGCCACGGCCCTGCGGAATGATGCCATGATGGCTTCATCGACATGTCGTCCTGAATGAACAGCCAGCTTTTCAAACTTCACCACATCCTGCCAGACTCAGTCCTTTGCTGCCTACATGGTGGACCAGGTGGACCAGGTGGACCAGGTGGACGTGCAACTCCGACTCAGGTACATTTGGTCCTGGGGTCACCCCAAGGATTGCCGTTCCAAGGATGTCAAGTGAACTGATTTTGGTCAGGAGGCTAGAACCACCAATTTCTTCGAACTTCTGGAAACTGTGGATCTGTGAAGCAACTTGCGTAATTTGTGGAAGTGTACAGAGATGAAGCTGGAAACATTCGACCAGGACGAGACATAGTTTTCGCGATGAGTAAGGATCTCCACGAGAGCTTTGCCCTGTTTTCGGGGAACGACTCGCACACTGGATATTGCCAGGGTCAAATATGCACCACTCAGAAGGTGCAGCGGCATGGCCGTAGATCGCAATGCCGGGGCCGATAGAACTTCAGGCCTCAAATTTGAGGCGTCGCATAGCGTCGCACGTCGCTACAAATCTAGGCCTCTGTGGGAATGCACTCCACAAGATTCGCACATAGTGGATTAGAATAGCATTTTTGTAGACCATAGTGATATAGTGGGCCTAGGCTACCCAAGGAGAATGCACACCCGGAAGCAATTGCACACCACAGGAGTGTGCAGAAATCACGTTGCAACATTTTCAGGGCGCATACACGTGTGGGAACGCACTTCAGGGCAGTCATCGCATCCCACAGGATTGCGCAAATACCACGCATACACTGCTGTTCAATTTTTTTCAGCCATTGTGGTCTGGAATATGGTCGGCCTTGGAGTATGGGTCAGATTTTGGTAGAACAAAAATCAGCACGGGATGCATGTTGACCCCTGGTTGATGAAGACCGCCGGCCCCCATGTTTCATTTGATTGATCAAATGAGCCAGCTTGGTGGTAGGCTGCTGCTTTGTCGAGGAGCCAGCATGAGCGCCCACGCAGTCAGAGCGATGTCTGAAGCCAAAGGTTTGTGCGGGATGGCCTGTTGAAAGGCCTGCCGGGGTTTGAGATCAGTCAAGCACAAGGGAGTGCGCAGTTGTCATACACATTGTTGCGACAAAGTAGGACCTTTGGCTTGCTAAGGATCATGCAACCTTTTCCAAGCCACGGCCAATGAAGATATTGATCTGACAATCTTGCAGCTTTCACCATTGAGACATCTGATGAGAAGCGCACTTGTTGCGCACAGGGCCAAGGGTCCCTATAGATTCGTGTCAAAATTCCACCAATTCTTCGAAATTTATGCGATGATACAGATGAGTCCTTCCCATACAAAGCGGTAAAGAGGAATCAACTCTCTGGAAGGAGAGCCAGTTGAAGATGTTTGCCGCAAGTGAGAAATGGATTATCTGGATGCAGGGCAGGGAGTTGCATCGTTTTTCACAAGGGAAAATTAGTGCATTTAGGCCGGCGCATTGAGCACCTTCCTTGTTGTGCTTTCTAAGTTGCATGCTATTATTGGTATGATCATTTCTACCAAAATTGCTTCTGTCCATGCCATGGTTGTGAACACCTCCGATGGCGTCGACCCGTGTGAAGCGCAGCCATGAAATCATGTCCTGTCGCATGACGTAGCCCCGGAAGTGGTTGATGATTCAGCACTAGTTCGACAGGCAGTCGTCGCCGCTTGCCAGGGCTTGTGTGGAACACCAGGCAGTTGCGGCAGCCGTCACCTCCTCCAGATTCTCCGGAAAATGATTTCGGGGGAAAAAAGAGTGAAGCTCGTGTTGGACAAAACGAGTCAACGTTGTCAGAAACTGTTCAGACAATTGTTCCTTTCTAAAACCTCAGAAATGACAGTCGATGTGCAACCCGCTCTCGTTCTACAGATGTTGCTGCTATTCACCTTTTCCGTCCGTTTGAGACAGCCGAAAGAGGTGGCCAAGAGCATCTTACTATCCCAAGCACTGGGAGATTGCGAAAGTTCCCAGATCCACGGTTTTTTGGCTCAACGAAATTGGAAAACCGAGCCGATTCCACGAACTGGCGAAGCGAATTGATGCGAACTGCACAGCTGGGAGTTGCTTTGTGACAAAAGCCTTGGTGAGCACTGAAGGAGCTGTATCGATTTCTGTGATTTAATTTGTATCCGTTTGGATCTCACATCGACGCAAACTGAAACTGATTGCACAGTACGATGTCGTAGAGCCTGTGCATTGCCTTTTGCCCAAGGCCACTCCATAAGTTTATGGTTGAAGCTGGCTGTCAGGCAAAGTCAACAGTTAATTGCAGTGGGCGCTGCCATGGAATGAAGAGCCAACTGAGCAGGGTCCAAAACTTCCCTTGATGTGCTTAAGAAGAGTGATGTCATATTGCTGTCCAGCAGAAGCAAAACCCTGGGTTTTGTAAGCTGGCATAAGCATTTTGGTGACGGATGCATGGCATAAGCCCATGCTCAAGCATTCCTGTCAACATGTCCTGAGTGGAAGCATACGCAAATCCTTTCAGCAAAAAACAGCATTTTGGGATATGTTGGGCAAATTCAAGTCCTGTAAGTGTCGTGTATGACTGTATGACCGTCTCACACCCAAACCTCCCTACGCGAAATAGGCATTTAATCACACCTTTTGGACGCTGCCCAACTGCGAAAGTCCTGGCTTCTATTGTGCCGTTGCTTTGTTTTTTGCGAGTCAACTGAACTTTCTCAATTCTTGTGACATGAGAAGTTCCTTCTTTGAGACTGCTGCTAGGATCAATGGTTCTCTTGACCAGACACCAGGGGTTACCGGATTGAAAGGGTGTGAAGGTGGTGCCAACTGGTGCGCCCAGCGCCTCTCCTGTGCGTTGAAGATCGTCGAACCATGTTGAGACCGGGGTGTGCATCTCATCCGGGAGGTTGACTCTGTGTTGCTCAGCGGCACCGTGTGCAGCAACATCAGTAGGGGCGATTCCGCCTAGTGGTACAGAGCCTCTCTGTCCAAGACAAAAATGGTCGAGCGGGCACCTTCCTGTCGCGGCTTGTCCAAAGCGTAACTCGGTGTAGTTTGATGTAGTATCGACCTTGACCTTGAGTGCTTAGCGAAATCGAAAAATGAAGAACTTTTCAATGCGGTAACCCATTCCCATAAACCATGCCAATTTCATCAGAAATGGGTTGCACAAGACATTCAAAAATTGCAGGTAAAGAAGCTGACTACCCTGTCAGAGATTCACCTTTAGTCCGCATCCATGGTAAACCTCACCATGGTCGTGAGATACTCAAGGGGGTGGCCTCGATGCCCCTGGCCGCCCACGTGAGTTCGTCAAGATGATGTGCAGCTGCGATCGGTAAACCTGCAAAGGTCAAGATCTCCAAAGTGGACAATAGGAGTTCTTACAGAGTTCTTACTTGACGGGATTCATTTGCGGCAGACAGTTTCAGCCATTGAATCTGCAATGAGTTATGATGCTAAAAGCAGAATTGACCAGAATTTGCCCAACGCATATATTTGCCATAAAAGACCCTTTCGTTTTTATTCTCCCAAGGGTTGGCTCATATGTGATGAGAGGTCCGGAATGAAGATGCCTGTGATAGCGAGCACCTTGCTATGATTGTCATATCATTTGCAAGCCCTCCTTCAGTGTGAATGGTCTCAATTAAAAGTCCCTGCATGTTTCCAATGACAGGAGGTCTTGGATAGCTTGACATCGGTAGATGCCCAAAGTTGGGAACCCCTCAGTCTGGATGCTAAGCATGCTGTCACATACTGTAACCGGTTTTCATGCCCCAACACATATATTTGCCATGAAAGACCCTTTCGTTTTTGTTCTCACAAGGGGTGGCTCATATGTTGATAAGAGGTCCGGAATGAAGATGCCTGAGATAGCGAGCACCTTGCTATGACTATCATATCATTTGCGAGCCCTCCTTCAGTGTGAATGGTCTCAATTAAAAGTCCCTGCATGTTTCCAATGACAGGAGGTCTTGGATAGCTTGACATCGGTAGATGCCCAAAGTTGNGTGAATGGTCTCAATTAAAAGTCCCTGCATGTTTCCAATGACAGGAGGTCTTGGATAGCTTGACATCGGTAGATGCCCAAAGTTGTTGCTGTATTTTCAAAACTGGCAAAGCCTTCTCTGCCCAGGAACCCCTCAGTCTGGATGCCTGTCACATGCTGTAACAGGTTTTCATGCAGGCACATAGGTGTCGTAATGTGCGCTGGGCCACAACGCACGAAGTATGCGACCAGAAGGACCTAAAGAGGTGCTCTGACATCAACATGACATCCAAATGTCAAGCAGAGTTTGATTTTGCCATTTGTGTCTCAGTTCCCCGAAAGTCGTACTTTGCGCAATCCAGCAATCCNTTTCACGCCAAAAAAGATTTGTTTGACGTTGCACCAACAATGATTGTGACCGCAATGATTTCAATTGTGACAGGGATCCGCAAATTGCCAGTGTGATACTGTTGTCCTTCAAAAAGCAGACAGCTGCGAGCTTCTTGCCGAAGTCGCACCCCCTTCAACACACTTGGGCAGGTGACCCCAAAACGGCTGAATGTGAGCCATTGAATCTGCGATGACTTTTGCTAAAAGCAGAATTGTCCAGAATTTGCCCAACGCATACATTTTTGCCGTACAACAGACCCTTTAGTTTTGTTTTCCAAAGGGTCGCTCATATGTTGATGAGAGGTCCGGAATGAAGATGTCTGTGATAGGGAGCACCTTGCTATATCATTTGCCAGCCTCCTTCAGGGAGAAGGGTCTCAATCAAAAGTCCCTGCATGTTTCCAATGACAGGAGATCTTGGATAGCTTGACATCCGTAGATGCCCAAAGTTGTTGCTGTATTTTCAGAACTGGCAAAGCCTTCTCTGCCCAGGAACCCCTCAGTCTGGATGCCTATCACATGCTGTAACAGGTTTTCATGCAGGCACATAGGTGTCGTAATGTGCGCTAGGCCACAACGCACGAAGTATGCGACCAGAAGGACCTAAAGAGGTTCTCTGACATCAACATGACATCCAAATGTCAAGCAGAGTTTGATTTTGCCATTTGTGTCTCAGTTCCCCGAAAGTCGTACTTTGCGCAATCCAGCAATCCNCTCTGACATCAACATGACATCCAAATGTCAAGCAGAGTTTGATTTTGCCATTTGTGTCTCAGTTCCCCGAAAGTCGTACTTTGCGCAATCCAGCAATCCAGCCTGGCAAACCGCAGTGCTTCGCGGGGCACCACAGCAGATTGGATGATGTGAAGGGTGGCTGGTTGATGGGCGAATCGATCGAGATCCATCCTTTCACGCCAAAAAAGATTTGTTTGACGTTGCACCAACAATGATTGTGACCGCAATGATTTCAATTGTGACAGGGATCCGCAAATTGCCAGTGTGATACNTTTCACGCCAAAAAAGATTTGTTTGACGTTGCACCAACAATGATTGTGACCGCAATGATTTCAATTGTGACAGGGATCCGCAAATTGCCAGTGTGATACCGTTGTCCTTCAAAAGGCAGACAGCTGCGAGCTTCTTGCCGAAGTCGCACCCCCTTCAACACACTTGGGCAGGTGACCCCAAAACGGCTGAATGTGACTCTAACAGAAACTGTGCAGTGAAGACGAGCTCGAGCGGACAGTGTGAGCCATTGAATCTGCGATGACTTTTGCTAAAAGCAGACTTGACCAGAATTTGCCTCTCGCAGGAAATTCAGTCAAGCCTAGCAAAAAACATCTGTGATGATAGAACGCTCCAAGAGTCAAGAAACGCCGCTTAGAAAAAACGCCGCTTAGATCTGTGATGCAAAAGCCGCGGCACTTCGGCAAAAGTCACAAGGACAACTGCCACTTTACCTAAAGTGACAAGTTTTGCGAAAGTCGCAAGTTTTGCGAAAGTCGCAGGAAATTTGCAGCAACTGTGGCGTCTAGGTACCTGTAGCACCGCTGTTTCTTGGACAGTGATCCATAGTGAGGTGAGGCTACCTGGAAAGAATACATACATTGTCACATACCACAAGGAGAGTGCAGATACCACGATTTTTCACATTTTCAGCCCACATACTTGTGTGGGAACGCACTTCAGGGCAGGAAAATCGCATACCACAGAGTGTGCGCATATCGCGCTTCCACGTTTAAAGACTATTTTGGCGTAGAACGTGGAAAGCTTGGGAGTACGGGGAGTTTCTGGCTAGAATTGTGACAGGGATCCGCACACCAACAATGTCTCCGATTCCGAAGATTGGCGCAGTGCTGCCACACCGTGAAGTCCGTGAAGCTGAGAGATCCACCAAGTTTTGCTCTCAAGGCCTAGAAATCCAAATGCCGAAAGTCCTGGACTGTATCTGTGCCGCGGTCCCTTGCCCCTGTTGAGCTGGGCTGTCAAACGCCAAACCGTACTTCCATTCAGATTTCAACCGGATGCTAAAAGTGCGAAACCTCTAAAAGAAAAGTGATTTCTATCCAAGAAAGAAACATCGCTCCTTCAGCTCTCTCACGCTCAGTCAGCAGTTGCATCAAAGTCTGCACCACCGGTGCAAAATTGGTCGTGGGTCCTTGATCCAAGTGATATCGCTGGTGAGAATGGAGTATGGGGAGTTTCTGGCTAGAATTGTGACAGGGATCCGCAAATTGCCAGTGCGATACAGTCGCCCTGGAAGAAAAAGCAGACAGCTGCGAGTGCTGCCGAAGTTGCCCTACACTTGGCAGGTCGACCCAAAAACAGCTGTGACAAAAACCGTGAAGACGGCTTTGCAGTGACGGCTGCTCAATCGGACGGTGTCAGCCATTGAATCTGATTGAATCTGACAGCAATGTTGACAGCGAGCTTTGCCAAAAGCTGTGATTATATAAGATGTTAGATTCGCCATGCTTCGCCTATGTCGATCTATGTCGCAGAGCACTGCTGAATTGCTAAAGCGCACACCATGCTTACGAGACGATGCTCTTGACTTACCCGGATTACCCGGACAAGAGCGTAGAATGACTTACGGAAAGCTGACGCTTCTAGGTTTGACATGGTTTGACCAGAAACGCATAGGAAGTGCTTATGCCTTCAGTCCGGCAATGCCACAAGGTGGCATGCTTACGTGACACAGTCATATGACTCCGATGCTGATTTATGTAATCCCATCGGCTCAGTGGCACACGTTCCCGTCTACGGTGTCCGTAAACACTGCAGCCATCCATTGAATTCAACGCAGTGCAGGGGTGTACTTTTAATGTCAGCTCTTTCCATCAGTAGCAGCCCAACTTATGAAAGCAAATACGTTGCATATGTTGTGCGAAAATGTGTCAGAAACTGTCAAACACCCCGGTTAAGTTTGCTGAAACTTGGTCATTCAAGTTGGCGCCAGTTGGATGGTTTCTGAGCCTGTTTGACACCGTTTTGTGCCCGTTTTGCACCCGATTTCTCTCCATATTTTTCACTAGATCTTTCTAAATCTCAGTGAGATTATGGCCACTCATATCATCAAACGGAAAGAGAACTAGAACCCCGTCTACGATGTCCGATGTGTGCAACTCACATCTCCGAGGGCCCTGGCCCTGAATGGCCCCAGCTGGAGCATGGGAGTATGATGGACTATGATATCATAATACTTATTTTGCTTGTTTTCCACGAGTTCACTCGTTTAACCCTGAAGAGTGATGCAATTGCAGTGGAAATTGCACAACCGCCAATCGATGCAATAATTTTTGCCTACCACTGAAGTTCCAGGATGTAAGGGACGGACATCGGCTTCCGGAAATTGCAAAAGCATGAGTTAAGCGCCGGGACCTTTCCAAATAGCAATACCCTCTTTGAAGGTTATGTCACGACGGATGTTGAATTTTGACATCGTTCAAGTGAAGTAGATGTGGGCTCCTCCTGGAAGCACAGCCTGCGGGAGTCAAGTAGATCATTCGCATTTTCCTTTCGGTCCCCCCGAGTTTGCCAGGCTATTTTTGGTGCAAACGTATGGTAAGCGAAGGGGCCAAATTTGTGTCCTTTCCGTGACCCCGGAGTTTCCGAGATTGCTCATGTTTCGCCGCTCGCATGTGTGAAACACTGTGGTTTCACCATCCGAAAGTCGATCCAGGCGCTCAGAAGATCCAACTCGCAGGGTCTGAAAGTTGGATGAAGAAATCGGTGGACATGGAACGCTTAAGGTCCTAAGGTGCTATGATTTTTGCAGGTGGAGGTATTGCAGGCTGTCTCATCCCAAAGTGGCTCGAACGATGCCAAGAACACGTGCAACGATATCACGAAAGTAATGGTTTGACACCCAAACATGTGATATTTTCGCACGAAAAACAACCAGGTTTAGATCAAATGAGTGATTCCTTTGGTACCACATAGCTTCCAGTACCCAACTCTAATGGAGGGTCGTTGGGGGCCAGACTGTGAGGACTCGCAATGACAGCAACGCTGAATGGCTTTGAGGTCAACTGACCTGGTCGCTGAGCGACTGCGTCATGGTCCCCCGGTAGTTGAGATCAACCTCAGAAGTTCGGAATCTGCTGAAGCTGGGAAGTCCCTGACAGGATTTGGAGCAAAATAGTAGCAACTATTGCAAGGATATTGCAAGATTTGCCGAACAGGAACATGACGCCATTTGGACCACAGATCTGTGCTGACAGTAGCATTTTCAGCTTCGATCGATGACCTTTGAAGCCAGGTGCTGCTTCCGAAATGGTGTCGTGAGTTGGGTTCGACTGGTAAGATCTGTGGGTAGAAACTGCACCCGCACCATACAGCTTTTCTGCTGAAGATCTCCGGCTGTTCCTGAGAGCTGTGTCCCCTGCCTGTCAGCTGACACTCAGTGACGAAGTTGCAGACGTTGCACTCACAAAGGTCGCAAGCTGCGATTTTTTGTGGTTGGGCCAGGTTTGAAGCGCCGTGGCACATTGGTACGGCCAGATCATGTCAGATCTTCTGTACTTGTCTTGAAGTTGGAGCTTTCCAAGATGTAAAACATCCCAGGGCAATTCCACCACAGCACCAGCTGCAATTTGTCAGCTTCCGTTTGAAGCTGCAGCTCTCGATTTATCACTGCTCCATGGAGGGTGAAGTGGACGCAGGATGATGTCACAGCCACATCTCTTGGATGTCGTTGAAGGATGTTCACCAAAAGTAGTGGTTTAATGCGCTTGAAGCATTTTTAAGTACCAAAAACCTGATGAAATCACCATCTTTGTTTTTTTTTCAAACATCTTTGAGCCACCAAAATGAAGAGACCTGCAGCTGGTCCAGCCCCAGCCGTGCACATCTATGTGTCCAAAAGCCACACACCAAAGCCTGGCGCCACCAGCTGTTGAGCCTTTTGACGTGCGAAGGGCAGGCCATGCGTTCCATTGGACCTTCCCGAGTCTTTTCTTTCCGTGAGATGATCCCTCAAAGAGCCACTGGGCGATATTTGCCAATCAATCTCTGATATCACTGGTACACGATAAGTCAAAAAATCTCAAAGCTTGTGGAAAACGCGACTGTTTACTTTACAGTGTTTCACAGTGTAAGAGCTTCAAGAAGTCTCTCCTTAACTTCTGTTTTCCGCTGGATGGGTACCATCTGATCCAAAGGGAGCATGTCAAATCTCAGCTATGGACGCTGGGAACAGGCATCGCCTCCATCGCCTCCAAGCCTCTTCCGGTGTTGGCAATCGCGGTTTCAGGATGAAGCAAGGTAGCTCCAGACACAAAGTTCTCGATGGCTCTGAGGGGGTGAAGATAGTGGAGTGTTTCAACCAGCGTGCGCCGCACAGATGAGGATCTTCCAGAATCTGCCATTTGTGAAAATGGAGATGTGGGTAGTTACCACCAGTCATGGGTAGGAACTCACCGGTTCACTTTAATTAGCATTAAAAGCAGCCTGCTGCCAGAGTCGTTTTTCTCAGCAAAAATGAAAAGGCCAGCCCGCAGACGTGCACAGAACTTCCAGAAATTCAGGCTGAGGTACAACAGCTGAAAACTTGGGTAGTTCATGGTAGTTCCGATTTTCGCAATTTTTCGCAGATCGCCACAACCAATCGATCTGAGCAACGTCTGACGTTTTTTGGCCGAGCTCATTTCACCCAGTGCAGACTCTGGCCCGGAACGAGCCACGGCACCCAGGCTTCCTTGGTGCCAAGGCGGCCCTGCCGTCAGAAAATCAGATGGAAAGTCACCAGCCGCAAAGCCAGGGCCATGACTCAAGAAATCTCAAAAAGAACAGGTGCTTGCTGATGTTGTTCCGGATTTCTAGTACCAGATGTGATGGGTATCATCCAAATTATCCCTGAAAGCCAACTGTCGATTCTGCTTTTCGTCCAGGATGAAGTCATTATGCTACTGCTGGGGCATGGCTGGTCGTCCAAGAGTCAAGGGATGACAGAAAGGTGGTGAATCAATGGTGAAGCTGAAAGGTGATCCTGTAGAGGTTCAACTGAATCTGATCTCAGAAAGCTAAGTCTAAAGTGGTGAGGGTCCGAAGACGGCAGATCGTTCCTGTTGGATGTATTAAATCAAAGGCACAACTATGATGAGTTCAAGCACAGCCGGTTCGGAACATGACGCTTGTGGGTGGTTGATTGGAGGCTGTGGCTGCAGTATGTCCTTGCAACCAGTGGAAGCTCCCTGTGTGGATGAGGGGCTGAGTGGCAGCCTAGTAAAAATCACCAGTGTTGCAGCCTGTTGGCATTCACCAGGTGCTTCATCAATGCAGCAAGCACAGTAAAAATGTCCAGTTGGGGGCCCCGTTTCTCCCTGTTTTTTATCGCAGATCACTTTTTTCCCAGCAGATCCAGATCGCAAGTTTCCCAGAAAGTCATACTGTGTGCAAGTTTGCTCGGGCAGTCAACCCTGAAAGTGTTCAGTGCAGACACCAGCTGTTTGACCCTCGGCCAACCTAGCACTGCTGAGTTGACAGGGCCAGCCTGTTGACCGCTGACCAGTTCAAGCTTCGGTGACTTTGTTGAATCCTGGGATGTCCATCAGGGTCCATGCCAGTTGCCAGCCATGCCAGTTGCCATGTTCAGCGGGCTTGAGATTTTACGAGGCCTTAGGCCTCCTTCCAAGTGGTGCAGTGCTGAGGGTGAAGGATGGTTGGTAGGACCTGGTAGGAGATCACTGGGATCACATGTTCAAATGCTAGCCATGGGAGTTTAGCCTGGGACTTTAGCCCTTCTTACCCCAGGTTTTTCATGCTTTGGAAGGGCTTTGACAGATCTCCATGAAGCCAGGCATGAACAAAACCACTAGGATTTTGGGGCCCCACATCAAGCAGGTTGTGGTCTCTAGATGTGGCACAATGGCACATTGATCAGGGCCTGAGAATGGATCCATAGACGTCAGGTTCCAAAGGCTCCAAAGGTCTAATGGTGTCAGATGGTGTCAGACTTCGGTAGAGCTCTGGTGGGTGACCAGGCTGTACTTTGCCATCTACCATTTTTGCAGTTTCTCTTCAGCAACTGGAGGATTTTGACAGATTTTGCCTCCATGAATCGCATGAACCTGGTGATGAGGTATGAACAACAGCTAAAATCACTGATTTTGGAGGTCACTTCTTCCTATTCCCCTGTTGCAAGCTTCAATCCTGTTGGCATCAATTTGTCAGAGGTCAACCGTTGAACTTCCATGAGATAGGGCTTGCAATGCAAGATCCATTGGGCCAGGACGCTGGATGTTGTTCGAGCTGTCAACCTTGGGATTTCCAAGAACTTTTCCTCCACTTGGTGTCGTTTCTTGGCCGGCAAGCCCGGAAGATGCGTGGATGCCTGGTGTAATGGGGCTCAGGTTCCGAAGGATTGCTCTTCCAGCAGCCGCATGCTGCCAGATGGCAGTAGCAATGCATAGGGAGCATCCAGTGGATCAGAGTGGATCTAGTGCGGTCTTCCAGATCTTGCAGATCTTCCAGTCCATTGGGTCCTCTGGTGTTTACTTGATCCATGAGAGCCTGGCAGTGGCCGAAGCTGAAAGATGTTGAAGGGAGATGGCCAATGATAGCTATCTTTCATGGCCCCTTAAGCAGATGTCGAGGATGGCAGGAGGCTGCGAGAGCTTGAAGTTTGGGGAAGCTGGTAGCACAGCTCGCTTGAAATCTGGAGGGAAGCTGTCGACAAGGCCCCTTGAGGGTGGCAGCTTCAAGGTAAGAAAACGGGAGGCGAATTTAGGTCCAGCTAGGAGCCATCCATTCGCAGGAATTGGATATGCTTTTTTCTTACTGCATATGTTGTGCGAAAATGTGTCAGAAACTGGCTGTCAAACACCCCAGTTAAGTTTGCTGAAACTTGGTCATTCAAGTTGGCGCCAGTTGGATGGTTTCTGAGCCTGTTTGACACCGTTTTGTGCCCGTTTTGCGCCCAATTTTTCTCTATATTTTTCACTAGATCTTTCTAAATCTCAGTGAGATTATGGCCACTCATATCATCAAACGGAAAGAGAACTAGAACCCCGTCTACGATGTCCGATGTATGCAACTCACATCTCCAAGGGCCCTGGCCCTGAATGGCCCCAGCTGGAGCATGGGAGTATGATGGACTATGATATCATAATACTTGTTTTGTTTGTTTTCCACGAGTTCACTCGTTTAACCCTGAAGAGCGATGCAATTGCAGTGGAAATTGCACAACCGCCAATCGATGCAATAATTTTTGCTACTACTGAAGTTCCAGGATGTAAGAGACGGACATCGGCTTCCGGAAATTGTAAAAACATGAGTTAAGCGCCGGGACCTTTCCAAATAGCGACACCCTCTTTGAAGTTTATGTCACGACGGATGTTGAATTTTGATGTCGTTCAAGTGAAGATTTGGGTTCCTCACGGAAGCACTGCCTGCGCTGGATGATTCGTCACTTTCCTTGCAGCCATGGCATGGTTTCCACTAGATTTTCCATCAGATTCCATTGGACATATCCAGCCATTGCATACAGCAGGATCCCTTCCAGATCCTTCCAGCCATTGTTTCCTGTCCTAAAAGTTGTCTCAAGCCTTGGGTGACGCTTGACACTCGACATTCCTTGCTTGCCTTTCTTTATCTTTTTATCTTTCTTCAGTGTTTGCATGGACATTCTCCAAGCCTGCGGGTCATGGGTCATCGGTTTGGGTGTTCATACCTATTGTGATCCAATATCATCAAGACTACATACCATCCGATCTGAGTAGGGTGCACGCCCCAGTCGCCCGATTTTGACAGCATGCGACAAGAGTTTGAACATTTATAGGTGTCGTGAATTGAGTCACCACCTTCGGCTGCTTCCACCAACTTCGCGGCTGAAGATGCCGGGGCCTAAGGCGCCACCTCGCGCTGCGAGCTGCAGCTATGCCAGGACGGAGGTTGATATGCCCTGAGCCGAGGCTTCAGCGGGAGGGACCTGGGACATGGGATAGCCATGAGCTGCAGCTGATCCTAGGTAAGACGCCATGGTTTTTGATGGGAAAGCTGGGCAAAGTGCAGCGCCGACTTCCAGTTGTGGAGCCAAGAATCTGCCAGATCAGTCTATCTTGGAAGGGAAGTGGTTGGTGTTCACAGAGCGAGACCAAGACATGGTCCAAAATGCGCCAACTGTGCCAGGGGTTGTGACGTTGTTTGACGATCCCTGAGATGGCGGATGGAAGCAGGTGCTTTCACAAAATAAAAGGCTGCATTTATTGAAGATGGTTGAGCCTGTGGTAGTATGGATGCCCAGATACGAACCGACCCTATTCCACTTGCCAACCAAACAGCAGGATTTTGCACCTGCATTCGCCAGTAATTTGCGCTAATCTGGAGCCAAACTTCTCGACCAAACACCGTGAATTTAAACCATCCCCATGGCCCCAGTCGTAGACTTTTCCGGTGCCGCAAAGAAGGGATCGCCAGGAAATAGCCAGGGCATGTCATGCCAGAGTTTGGACACCTCCGAAACCCATCACCACTTTGGCAGCTCTTGGCGGTGTTTCCGCTCGCCAATGTAGCAACTTCTGACAGGGTCAAGATGTCAAGGATTTCTCCAACGTGTTGCTAAAGTGCAGGATTTCCACATGTGGAGCCCCTAAAGCCATGGAGAGACAGCTGAAGTAAACCCATCCATTGGTCTCCTGAAACTTGGCCTTTAAGCTTTGGTTCCGAGCGCTTTCAACAGCCTGTTCTGCGGTGGCCGACGCACTGGCATTGAGAGGATACCTCCTAAGACAGGGAAAGGATCTGCAGATTTTTCCAGTTGATCTGGTAGCGCTGAAGGGACGCCCGGCAGCAAGCTGTGGAACGGCATGGACGCAGAAGAGTCATTGCGCATTTTTACGCATTTGAGTTTGCGAATCGTATTAGATTAGGTGCGCCACCAACTCCGTTGAAGTTTCTTCCAGCGGCTTTTGCTTGGTTTTCATGCAGTCCCGGGTCAATCTAGCTTCGTACCAGCTAGAAAATTTCAAGGCTTGGAATACCCAGAGATCGGTGACAATTGGTGGTCAGGCACTATCTGATTCTTCAAACCTGCATTTTTGGGCTTGCAGCGCCAAAGCTGACTTCCCAGCTATCAGATCTATGAGCTTGAAGGGGGTGTTGAAAATGCTTCATGGTCGCCACGTGGCGACCCTCAGAATTGCAACTGAGAATCCTGTCCTTGATTCTGTTTCCACTCTATTTAGATATCCTCAACTGGGCGCGTCGAAGGTGTGTTCAACTTGCAGACTAGTGGATCCAATGCCATGGAAGCAGTTGGAGACCCTGCTGGTGCTGTACACACCACTCAAATGCCTGAAGATTTGGAAGGTCATTGGACAAATTGCAACCACCTCATCTCATTCCAATCCAAAGTCCAACGGATTTATTGAAAAGGGTGCCCGAATCCACAGCTCTCAGGTTTACAAACTCCGTGCCATCAGGGATTTCTTGCAGCACAGCTGTGCGACGCTGATGTACATCCTCTAACAGTGCCGGCGGTTTGACGAGTGGGATGTCGAAGGTGGGAATACAATATCAGATGAATGCGGCATTCCCATTATTCAGTGCAAAGAGTGTGATTTAATCAAGGCCCAAACATGTTAATCAAAGAAAACCATTCCAGACATATTCCAGACATGTTCTGCAAAGTCAATCTCTTTCGTCCTTAGGTTTGCTACCGCTCTGCTGACGCCTAGATTTTGCTGGCTGAAGTCACATGTATTTGAACTGTATTTGACATAATTCTAGTGCTGTGATGAGATGTCACATGGGAGTTGAATTCGCCACAGATAAAACATTGCAGATGCCGAGAACATGTAGTTTCTGGCCCTCTTAAACCCTATCTCTTTGGCGATGGCGGGTCCATCCCGTTGTTTGGAGCCGATTTGAGCCGAAGGCCCGTGACTTTCTTCGCCAAGTGACGTGTTTTGTCAAGCAGCGATTCATCACTGGGACTTGGCTTCCTTTGAGGTGCTACATTTGAAGTCCCTGACTTTCCTTTGAGGGACGGTTCGGAGCGACCCTGCGAACGCCTACAGTGGCCCAAAAAATGGCCAGTGAAGAAGCTTTCCCAAGGGATGTCCACAGTTGTGTAGCACCTTGCACTAGCATAGCATGTAGCCGCTGTAGCCGCTGTGGCCGCGACACGTTGCGTAGCCCGCGCCATGTTGACAGTGGGACAGAACTCTGATAGATCTGATAGTGCTAGATTCTGAACTATGCTGAACTATGCTGAACTAATCTTCCATGCGCGGATGTTCCCGGCGGAGATTTTCGCTGGCCTGGCATGCTGCCAGTATTTGGAGAATCAGGGGGCCTGGCGCCACGAGAGATGGGTGAAATTTGGTGAAGTCCAAGCTAAGATGCTGAACCCAGTGGTTCACCGTGCTGGGCTTCGAATCGCGACTCTGCAGGGAGACTGGGGCCTCTGGGTGTTGCTGATGGTGGTGCTTTGGCACCTTACCCGAAAGGCTGGCACTGATGCCGCAACTGGCAGGATAGCACTGATGGCCCAGTGCCATGCGATGCTGCTGTCAGGTCGACTACCGCATCGGGAATGGCGATTCCAGGGAAGACACATCCACCTGAGTTCCACTCAACCTGAACCCCCCAGCTGGCTTCAGCTTGGGGAACCCCCAGTCACTTGACCCGCGGCCGCCAACCTTTGCCCCAGCCCAACCCGCGCGCCTAGAAATGTGGACAGAGCCTCATGACACATGTTGATGGGGGAACTCAAGGCCAAGCTGCGGTTTTGGATGAATCCACTCAACTACAGCAGAGTAGGAGTCCTAGGAGGTTCTGATGTGCGGATCATAACTTACCACTGAGGGCCCACTTTTTGATCTCAATGACCATGTCAGTCATGTCAGTGGCCCGCAGTCAGCAATCACCCTCTGGTCATCCGGAGACTTCAGGACTTCGGGGCCCAAAACAGCCAGCTGCCTCGTTGCTTTGCTTCCTCCAACCCCAAGGGTGTGATCCCAAGAGGATGTCATTTCACTGACAGATTCGGATAGTGGATGATGAATCCCAACAGGGACATCCACAGGTTCATCTGCAGGTTCCTCAACACATTCATGTTTTCTCATCATATCAAAATGCACCTAGGGCATCGTTGCAGAACTGCCATGCCTTGTGGCAGATCGCCGGTTTTCAAGATGAAAGGCCTAGGTTAAGGTTGGATCCACGGACGCCAAGATGCTATGGCTGTGTGTGAAAATGTGGTATCGATGTACCCCAAAATAAGGAGTTTCATGGTTGACTTGGGGTCCAGTCCTGCTCTGAAAACCAGAAGCCAATCTGTAAGACCTTCAAAGCTTGCCAGTAAGGCATTTCGTGGCAGGTAACTCGGGGATCTCATTTGGCTGGGAGACTCAGGCGGCAAATAGTGTAAAGGCATTGGCCCCCAAGAGTTTCTCAGTTGAATTTCAACTGCTGGGTGTCAGTTGTTGTCAGTTTTCAGCTGCTGTATATAGAAGAAAACATTTTGCCATAAGTCCAGCTCCGAAAGCTTGTTTTAGTCCTGGGGGTCGAATGCAGCCCTTCCACAGATCAGGAAAGATGAGGAGAGATCAGCGATGACACCCTGCTGAAATGGGGAACATGCAAACGAGAGCTGGTCTTCCCCAGATAAACAAACGCATGTTTCTGCTAAATCAAGGGCAAACCAACAAATAGCTGTGGCCAAAACATCTAGAGAGTCGCAGCTTTGCAGCATTTTGTGGCAACGTACCAAGACATGTTCACGCGGGGCGCAAGACGCTTCCTTACGCGGCTGGTGTTGAGCAGATTGCTGGCGCTCATCCAGCTGGTGTCAGGCTTCAGAGTCAGAGGTTTTGTTCGCACAAACATGGGAGATCCATGTGGCTTTGTTTGAAAATGATGGGACACCCCCAACATTCTATAGTCAATCAGGTCGATCATCGTTTTCCCAATTCAAATTGCTATTTGGAGGTATCAAAGATGTTCAAAGCACCTGAAGGGGAACGGCATGGCACCACCCTGACAGGGCGTCCTGAGTACGGCGATGTTCCCTTGCAGACATACATAGGCAACACCTTGTGAAGGTCAGAAGGATCTGCACCCAAAATGGCTTTAGCATGCCATAGCTCGGCCATAACTCGGACCCGAACAGAGTGACGTTGGAAAAGTCTCCCAAGTTCCATGCTCCACATGTGCTGCTCCGCGAGAGCCGTAAGTTCCAGTGCCTCTTCCTGAACTTCACAGCAGGAAAGTTGCAGAGTTCAGGGATGGGACTGGGCTTGGCAAAGTTGAGTTGATCCTTTGGGCAATATGGGCACTTTCTGATCCTGTCCTGCCAGCATTTGCCCCCCGCACCTTGGAAGTGCTTGGAAGGCGCCAATGCTTAAAGGTCGCCCAAATGGTGCCAACCACAAGGCATGGCTGACACCGAAGCCTCTTCGAAGCTTCGCCATGCTTCGCCATGGCGTACGAGAAATCGGGGGCTGGAACTGAAGAGCCAAGCGCAGTTTCTACTTCTGTGCTTTTACAGCCTTTTAGTTTTGCGGCTTGAAGGGATTTTCAAAGATTCGCGACCCATGCGCACCCGAACTGTAGGACTGACCATGAGGACACCCCTGTCGCCAGTGACAGCAGTCATCCGGTGAAGTGTTATCATGCTTCAAGCTTGGCCAAGCATGCAAAGTATCTCAAGACATCTCAAGCATCCCTCAATTTGGGATCTTCGAAGGCTTTCTGCGGGTTTTCACCAGCATAAGCCTCCAGTGCAATGTCTTCCAATGTGGCATTTGTAGCATCTGTAGCATCTGTGGCATCTCCCATTTGTTTCTGTTGTCCTTGCTCCAAGTTCTAGCACCCGAGAGGCCGACTCCGGAGCCAGACCAGCACAGCTGCGGCCTCGCGGTTGATAGCCTCTCAGAGACGTGTGCTTTGGTGGGCCTAGTGGCACCCTGGAAAGGCTGCTTTTGTCCTTCCTTAGATCCTGAAGTATAGGTGACTTTTCGCTGATAGATGGCAGCAGATCGAAATATATTTCTCATACTGGAAATGCCAAAGAGAATCTTGCTACGAGAGTCAGAACTTGGAATCTTTGTGAAAAGACGCGGGGTCACAGAGCATCTTTTTTTTGGACAATTTAGAATGAAGAGGAGGGTCAGGACTCAGCAAATCTTGATTTCTACGACAACCTGCCAAGACAGTTGCAATATGTTGCAATTCAACTTCACACAGCAGATTAGCCCAAGACTGAGTAAAAATGCTAGCTTTGTACATCATTCCGTGAGTCAGCTTGGAAATCGTTTATTCTTGGATAGCCTCTTATTTGTTCTATCAGAGACGCGGTGGTGTAGCATTTGGCATCCCCAAAAAGCTAAGACTCGTACACTGCTCTGTGTGACTGCATTCCTTGAGCCTTTGACATCCCAGATCCTGCCCGATCCTGCTCGATCCTGCCCATTTCCGCAAGTTGAACCTAAGTGCCACTGTTGTCAGAGAATGAAGACATGTTCATCGCCCTGCGATCAAAAGGATCCTAATGTGTTTCCTTGGCTTAGCACCCTGCATCAGACCACCTTACGCCAGATATTCCAGGTGTGAATTTTCCCTATAAGATGGATGAAGCTGTTCTCAGGGTAAATCCTATGCGGAGACATGTTGTAATTGGAAACAATGCCGTCCCACAAGACACTTCAAAGAGAACCTACTTGGAAGAAAAAGCACATGATCCACATGGAGGGTTTTAAGAAGTTAAGCAGAGCATTCTACAGCTTTGAGCTAGTGATCTTGGAGCATTCGGCTTAACAGAGAGATGTGACACCCAAAAACTTCTGCCAGACGCGCTGCGTCTCAATTCTGGAGGTTTATCGCTACATAGCATGGGTGCATGTTCGGTGCGTGCGATGAAAAGAAGCTCCATCCAAACTCAGGGTTTGGCTCAAATCGCAACCGGCCTTGTAGCAATGCCTGAAAAGCCAGGAAAGAGGCTGAAAGAGGTGTTGTGACTCAAATAGCCCCTGGAATTAAGTAGTCAAACAGACGGTCATATTTCCAGTGCGAATTTTGCCATGTCCCAAAATTGGACCCCCCCGTGATTTTCGATGTCCAATGGCAGTTTGAGAGGTCCGATGAGTTTTGGAACAGACTGCAGCTACACTTGAAGATGCGAGTACAGCTTTGTTGCACGGATGAGGAAGACGGACTGTTGTTTGGGCTAGCACAGAAATAAGTCGCAGGGAACCATAGATTCTTGTGAATTTCGGCTAGGTAACCAGCCCAATCATCCCATTCTGCGATACCCAGGTTTGATCCCCTTTTCTTGTCGTCAAGATACGCATTTGAGGTATCTTCCCAGAGACACGACCGCAAAGCGACCGCTGGCAGTTCTCAACTTCACCTCCTGATCCAGATGATCCAGATGGTCCAGATGATCCAGCAATTGAAGTTACCTGGGGAAGAAAAACACTACCAAACATCAGTGGAAGGATCTTAATCTTTCAGTTGGTGGTTGGGAGGTTGGAGTTCCCGCCATCCGTGAGTCAAGTAGATCAGCTGGACATGGATGGATCGGTTCTTGTCGCCCTGGTGAGCTGTTTAAGCCACCAAAGTTGGTTTCGAAGCACCATAGAATATCTACCATAAACCCAAGAATTCGCCCGCTTCGCAGCAACTTAGCTAATGAACTGGGACACATTTCTCCAGATGCCATAGATGGTAGATCTGGATGATGAACATCGATGTATTTCCAAAAGCTCGAGATGTCAGCAGATCTTCCAGGAGAAGATGACCCAGCTCAAGGAGTCTGTTTTATCCGCTTTCGGAGATGTCATGAACCGAGCCAGAGCACCGCATCCAAAAAGGCACCATTTTGACCTGCCTGGACGTGCAGAAGCCAAATGCTGTGGTGAAAATGTCGGAACCACGTGAAATTCTGAGGTGTATCAAATAGCAGAGCTCTCAGGACACCCTTGTTTTGTCGAGACATGTCGAGGCACTGTGACTCGCAGATGGATTTCATGGTATGATGAAGCGTGCCACAGCATAGACGTCGATGATGCATTCACCTGTCATGCTTCAGCGTGAACTGCTAAGGATAATGCAGGATTCTCACAGAATTAGTGCGTCCCCAGTGTTGTTGTCCAAGGACTTGTTGAAGGCAGGAAGAAACGACACTCACAAACTCTGGGCCATAGCAGGTCCCTTCCTCGACACATGGAGCGCAGGATTGCCGTTTTCAAACGTAAAATGCACGGTGACAAAGCATCCACAGATATCAGTGATATCAGGCGAAGAGGAAGAGTGGTCGCTGCTTGCCACAGCTTGATGCGTTTGCAGACGCTTCTTGTAGACTTCTCAAAGGTCGTCAGAGCAGGCCATAGGGCCCACAGGATTTCAACTAGTTACCCCATTCGGGGATTCAATCTGGTACAGCCCCCACGTATTCCCAGGTTATAATCCAAAAGAGAAATGTGAAGAAGCCAGAAGGGTAAGCCTGGCCGGCCTAGAGGCAACCCATCCAGCGCGTCTGCAGCTTAGCTCCGCTCGCGGAGTGCCCGCGGAGTGCCAGCGGACTGGCGCACTGAAACAGGTCTCTTTTAGAGCCATCCGAACTTGGAAAGTGCAAAGGTGATGTTTCAGGATGCAAGTTGCATCATGTCCGTTGCTAAAACAATTTCTCTAGGACACCTTGCAAAAGCGCCTTGCGCCGATGCCAATCTGAACTGGCCAGAGGTTTTGCCAGCACTGTCACACTTCAAATTGTACCAGATTGATGGGCCTCAAACCAACCGACTTCCAACGCTTCCATCAGCAAAGATCAGCAAACCTGGCTTTCCATGCTTTCCAAGAACACCTTCCAACAAGGGCACAGCCCTTCTCTGTATCAAAGATGTGTGCTCTGATGCATTTAGCGTCCCGAAAAGGCAGCTTTCATCTTGATCCTGAACAGAATCTTGCGACGAAAGTCAGAACTTAGAATGTTTGTGAAAAGACGCGGGGTCACAGAGCATCCTTTTTTTGGACAATTTAGAATGAAGAGGAGGGTCACGACTCAGCAAATTTTGATTTCTACGACAACCTGCCAAGACATTCGCAATTCAACTTCACACAGTAGATTCGCTCCCCTACGACTGAGCAAAAATGCTAGCTTTGCACATCATACTGTGAGTCAGCTTGGAAATGGTTTATTCTTGGATAGCCTCTTATTTTTTCTATCAGAGATGCAGTGGTGCAGCATTTGGCATCCCAAAAAAGCTAAGACTCGTACACTGCTCTGTGTGACTGCATTCCTTGAGCCTTTGACATCCCAGATCCTGCCCGATCCTGCCCATTTCCGCAAGTTGAACCTAAGTGCCACTGTTGTCAGAGAATGAAGACATGTTCATCGCCCTGCGATCAAAAGGATCCTAAGGTGTTTCCTTCGCTTAGCACCTTTCTTGGGAGCACCCTGCGGCAGCGATGCTTGCGACTGGGAAGGAGAGCCGAATCCAAACTCCGCCCCATCCGTCGCCGACACTTCGCCAGCAGCGAATGCAAGATGTGGTTCCCACATCCTGCGTGCCGCATCTTGACCAAAACCCCCTTGTGCCTCCTGCACCATGCAGGGCATACTTAGCAGTTTCCGGAAAAACACGGTTTAGAAAAAAACCGGAACCTTCCTTGAATATCTTGAAATTAAAAAAAACACGGGACTTTCCTTGAACATCTTGAAATATTCTTGAAATGTGTATTTGCTCATCTTCACTAAGGTCCATTGCGGGATGCGTCAATATTCAAAGGATTGACAGCTTGCACTGGAGCAAAACGATCCATGTGCGACTCGGAGTCAGCTCGGGGGTTCGACGGCAATGGTATTGCACAAGAGAAGTTATGGGAAGTCTTGTTGGACCTCAAGATGTATAGGATATGAGATGATATGAGTATATAGTATATATATACATACGTATATATATATATATGTATATAGATAATATATGTATCCTGTATAGTATCATGCCTGTATCATATACATATCATATAAGTAAGGTATGTATTGTATATTTATATTTGATATTATATATAAATATATTATGTATATTACTATAAGATGCGACGTAGAATATGCAAACGATGCACACATCATATCATAGAATTGCCCAAGGTTCCAAAGCAGCTAAGGTCCGTTTCAGCATGTTTCAGCTGTCATTTCACCTGGCTTCGATGGCCATGGATCTGTTTCTGAATGTTCTTGTGCTGCAGCCATCGCGTTTTCAGTCTTAGCGTTTCGAGTTGAAGGAAAGAGAGTTTCCAATCGATCATGCTTTGCGTTTGCTGCGATGGGTGCCTCGATCCAATGATGGGAATGATGGGAGAGACTTCAAACAAGCTCAATGTCAATAGAGTCTGTCCAAGAGAAGATAAGAGAAGCCCTGCCAAGAACAAGAAATGGTAAACATGCGGTGTCTATGAGAGAACTCCTTGAGAGTGGAGTCCTGCTTCTGTTGCCACCAACATAGCGGTCCAGTTGCAGGTTGCAGTGTCGGATTCGGGCATTTCATGTCATTTCCCTTGACTGAAAAACTGGTTCTTTCTCTGTTTTTCTGTACCGGCTTCAGTTCTAATCATTTCTTGGCCATTTCTCTACCAAATGAGGCTGTTTTACAGAGGAATTCTTATCATTTATCCCGTCGGTCTCTGGCTTCCATCCTCGTTAACCTGCAGGTTTTTGCAGCTTTCACCCCCTGTTTTTGTTGGTGTAGTCCCAATAAACAGGTTGGAGGTGCTGCAGATTTCGTCGCCCTACATCTTTGTTGGTGAATCATGTTCTGCACGTCATTCAATTTTGGCAGAGCAGTTTGCCTGGCAAGAAATGGGTGTTGTTCATCCTAGGCATGATTTCTTTGTTTGTCATTGATTGATCTATAATACACATTATACCAAGAAAAACACAATGTATATAGAAATATATATTACTGTATATTACAATATATTCATACATGATAATATACCGTGTATGTATATATATATTATACATATATAGAGATATGGTAAAACATATACATACTCTGTGAATTATATACTGTATAATATAATGTACATTTGATATAACTTGTGATATATACATATTCACAATATATCATATGTTATGATATATCATATGATATATGATGTAATATACGACATGACTGTAATATATAATTCCATACAATAATATGCTATATATATAACATGATATATAACATTATATGATGTATATCGATCTATACGATATTATATATATATCCTTTTGTAGGTAAACTTCTTTTTTCCCGCTAGGAAAGCTGAAGGGCCAGTGGAGGAGGTTGCAGCGCTGCCAACCTTGGCAGAGGCCACAGAAAAGGTTTCGACCAGCTTCAAGGCCTGGGTTCGGTCGGCTGCAGCGTTAAAACAGAGTGGGATTTAATGGGAATATCATGGGGATTTCATAGGGATCTCTTTTGGGATTTAACCAACAATCAGCAACAAGAATGGGATGTGAATGGGGAACAGTTTGATGAAACCTTGGATTTTTGAGGGGATTCCATGCGGATATGAAATAATGTATTTCACCAACAACCAAGTCCTGCCATGTTCAACAGGTAAAATGGTGATGGACCAATGAATTAGGGGTAGCCTATTTTCAGAGAATTCAACAGATGGGATTTAAGCAACAACAATAGTGGCATACAGCATGCTCAATGGTTTGGAGATCGATTAATTGATTTGTCCTGGAGCCATGAGTTCAACAATGGCTACGTCATATACTGACTGGGGCTTCTTTGGAGATTGATCCAAGATGATCCGAGTAGCCATTGCCTTCGCAGACCGTTGACCACAAAGCTAAAGTGAAGCAATTGTTGAACAAGGCTAAACTCCATCAATGATTTGGCTGAATTCCGAAAAAATTATCCAATCTAAATGAAACAATAGTGCCATAGTGATCCTAGTGGCTGAAGTCCATCATGGATGGCTGTAAGGATGGATCCATTCAGATGGTGAAGAATGGAGATGGAGCGTATCTTCTTGGTGACCGATTTTATAGATTAGATATAATAGCTATTGATATAGGGACTAAGTGTGGGTAACATATGCAATATGGCTATTGATATTTTATCATGAAGGATGTCATATGTCACACACACACACACATGCTATTACAGTAGTACATATATTTGAAAAAAAATACACACGAAGTACAAACATGTATGAACACATATGCATACAATAAGCCTGTTTTTCAAATCTAGTTGAAACTCCCATGTTGAGAGACAGCACAGCGGCGAAACCCTTCGAAACTTGGCCCTCTTGGAGGCCGAAAGCGCTGCCGCTGGCCCAACGGGTGCAGTGTTTACCTTCAAACTGCCCGATGGTTCCGTGAAGGAGGCAATGGGATCTGACAAAGATGGGAGAGATCTGAGATCTGACAAGGATGAGTATGTTGATGATGATGATGATGATGATGATGATGATGATGATGATGATGTAATTATATGCTCAGACCCATTCCATACTATTCCAATGAATACAGTATTGTTATATGATGATATTGTGCAGTATACAATAGCTAGCAATGCACTTATGTGCAATATCGTAACATAGCATATATAGTGTTGAACTGTAGAATATCACAGCTACAATCTACAATGTACATCATTGTATAAAATATAGTACTACATAACAATTACAGTATTTTCCGCTGAGTATGATTTGAACATCTCCGAACTGGGATGGATGCTATGCACGTTTTGTCATATTTGTGGCGGGATGACCGTCCAGAGCTACCTCACTGGCTCGATAGAGTGTTTTAATCATGAACATTTCTGGTTTATTCTGTTGAAACTTGAGGAAATGGCATTTCTGATATATTTCAATTTCTCGTTACTAAAGTCAAACATAATATGGGCACTTCTGTCAGACTTTATGTGTTGTGAAATATATTGCAATGTTACTACATAGCCTTTCACAGCCGAACCGTGAAAGTTCTATTGTAAATTGATAGACGGGGTAAGAGGGATACCAACCTTCAGGATCAATCAAGTGTAAGTGGAACTGCCCCAAGTACCCACTCAAACCAGGTTGCAGAAGGGGCCAGAAACCTTCCGGAACCATGCCCATGGGGGGCAAGGCTCGAAATTATGAATCCCCCTATTTGGGTTTGCTTCAGAACTTCATTTTCCCATTGAAATAGTGAAATAGTGGGGTATGGTTTCCCCATCTTTCCATTTTTTCGGGGCCTTTTGGGTCATCTTGGCGTCAGGTGGATTTCCAGCAAAAACCCTTGGGCTTGGATTTCAGCAAGTCGATTCCAATGATGGTGAAAGCCGTTCCTTGGCCCATGATGTCAGGATGTATGGCGACCCAAAAAAAGTGCTAGATCAAGAAACAGATGAACTGATCATTGTTAAATAAACATATTGTAGGGAATAATCAATTATTGGTGGGGGTTGGTCAGTTTGATCCATTCCCCATGGATGATTTTCTTGTTACATATTTCCTATTTAAATGCCTGTTTTCAGGGGATTTCCGAGCCAGGCCTCAATTTGCCATGCTGCCAAGGTGAAGAAGGATTCTGTTGCGGAGGAAGCCAACATCCAACCCAAATGGATGGTGACGCACGTGAAAGGTGCGCTTGGATGCGCTTGGTGATATCTGGACGGCCATTACTTGGTTTCATGAGGATTTTATGGGGTTTTACAGGGATTTTACCTGAATATATACCTTCTCAAATGCATAGGTAAATCATAAAGCTAAATGGGCAATTGTCCAATGGCTATGCCATGCAGTACCAGAGGATAATAGTTGTCCAGGAGCAACAGCAGCTCACGCAGAACAAGCAACACTTGGAATAAATGTCTAGAGAGAAGCCACCAGCAGCCATCAGTATGACCGTGTGGGGGGGAACGTCATGCCTGGGGTACCGCATTGATGAGAGTGAGAATCGTGAAATAGCCTGATGGCAACCTCAAAGTTTATGCATTGATCCATGGTGTGTTGCTGACTTTTGGAGTGATCGAATCTCTGAGAGGTCTTCTGGGGCACGAGTTTTCAGAACATCACATGCCCATCACATGGGTTTCTGGGGCAATGATTTTGGCAAGTTTCAGGGACAGGGACCCTAAGCTCGGCCCAATTTGGAATGAAAAAAAGTGTGCACCCCTTTTTCAGACGTCTCAGCGTGGAAAACTTCGTGTCCACATGGCTGAACCAGCAGTAGTTGTCGTTTAGTCATGCAGCGTTTGCCAGCAGAAATGATCAGCATCAGAATAAGATACCTCCAACGGATGAATCCCTTGTTTAAAAAATGGTCGAGAATTGAGTCTGAGAATCACCAAACAATTTTTCGAGCGACTGGGTCCTAGGTATATCATATAATTATATAACATTATAGATAATTCGTCATGAATGCCCAGAAGTGTAGTTGTTTTAAGATTCTCCCGTTGATCCCCTGGATTTCGAGGTGAAGAGATGCCCAATGATCTGAAAGAGGCCATGACCACCATCTTGAAAGCCGTGAAGGATCTTCCACAGCGATGATCTGCGACCCCCAGACGTTGGGGCCGGGAATTCGACGGGAAAAAAACGACGTGTTGCGCGCCATGACATTGGGCTGTGACGGCAGCGGCAAAGACGTTGGAAAGTTAGATCAGCCCAGTTTCAAAGATGAGGAAACCTCTCCTGAGGAGTGTTACACTCACGACTTTTTGGCAGGCAAGGTTCACTCTTTGGCAGATGAAGATCTGCAGATTAGGTGTCCAACATTTTCTGAACAAGATGGGTCTGAAGAAAAGATGGACACGACAGATTTGGTTGCTTTTGGTCAGATAATTCTATGATCTGGGTGTGCTGCAAGGTCAGCCAACCGATGAACCTTCCAAATGCCAAACTCTTTTGCAGAAAGACACTTGAATGACGATGCACTGCGCAGAAAGCTGCCGAAAAGAAAAACGAAGGCGGACCGGCCAAGTCAGAGCTAATGGCATGGATCCCGATGTCGATGGGAGGTCAAATGGACTTATAAAGCTCAAGAGCCTCTAGATTTCTTAGGAAATCCTGGGCAGATGTTGAGTTTGAGGGAATAGTTTTTTTTTTTTCTCGCGAGACACCTTGGGTAAATTCTAAAAATGCTTGATTTAGTAGGTCCCTTGGTGCACCACTTTAAGCCGTGGCCATTTGACAGCTTCGAATTGTTCGTTACAGATCGAGGGATTTCTGTGAAAAAATCCGGTGCACGACCTCGTGAAAGGGACACGTCCCTCTGACTGCAGCCACACAACAAATGAATTGACCCACGACACTGAAAACACTCTTTGTTCGTGGCTCGTCCACCTTTGGTGGTCTCCAGTATTTAGGGCCCCAAGTGTTTTCCATCATCCAACTTTCTAGTGCCCCACCGATGATTTTCCCATCAGACCCAACTTAGAGGTCCTGAAATCTTTTTCGACCAAAAATGGGCAGTTTCGACATCCCTGGGACGGTGCCCCGCCGCTCCCTTCGCTTCGCCTGTCATGGATGGCCCTGGCATGGACGGAGACGTTGAAGCTCTGCAGTCAGGTGCGAGTCGAGCAGTTGGGCCAACCGATGTGGTGCCCCGTAGTAAGCTGAGTTGGTTCAGATATGTTCAGATAACAAAGCTAACAATTGGGTTTATGGTAGATGTATCTATATTCTTCTATAGTCTTCTATAGCTAAGGGGATCTAACGGGGGTAAAAAAACGCCAACTTATAGCAGAGGGCACACCGTAAATACTCCCCAAGAAGAGACCCAAAATGAATAGATCATAATCAATAGATCCAGTACATTCCAGTACCAAATCAGTGTTTGTAGATGAAGAGGACAGGGATTAATCAACCAAGAAACTGGATGGGTAGTTTTAACTGACAAGATACAGGGTTGAAACCCATCGAGAATAGGGATATAGCATATACAACAAAAAAGGAATATTGAAAATAAATCATAATAATGTGGGTAAAACAATAATAAACCACCTATATTTTGATGGTTTACAGCACCTATTTATGGTGATTTTGGGGATGGTTTACAGCTTAATAATGGGAATATCATTGGATGAAACTGCGCAAAGTGATAATAGGATGTCTACTTGAGTACAACTTAATCCTTTGCAATTTAGATTGGGATACATTAAACTAATCAGCTAAAGATCTAGCTTTTTGATGGGTAACAATACTTACTCTTTGGGAAGCCAAGATAGAAGCAGGGTAAAAAGATATTCCATCAAAGATGCTCCTGCTTGTGGCTTCTCCATTTGCAAGTTGGTTTCTCAGAGGGTACTGACCGTCCAATTCATTTCATTCAATAACAAACACTGTGTGGACACCATTTTCGTTAGACCATGGATTTGTCATGGTCTGGGGTCCTATCTAGTAATATGTAGCAAGTGAGGTCCACAACTGAGAATATCAACCATATACGCTTATAGCAACGTTGTTATGGTTACAACTCACCATGGTTGCACATTGTTTATAAATATGCACAACACATGGGTTGCAACCCCAAAACATGTACCTGGATCGGGCAAACTTGCTGCGTTTCAAGCCTTGAACGGCAGGAAAAATGAGCAGTCAGGAAGATGATGTACGTGTGTGTGTGTATATGTATATATATATATTCGCATGACATTAACTTAACCTTACACATATAATTATATACATATTATGATATATACATATTGTATATATTAGATATACATACATTAAACGCTATATATGTATATACACTGTACATTTAAATGTAGTCACCGGGCACAACATGGTTGCGATTACCCCACGAAATACCTTCGATCCGCACGGCAGATCTCGAGGCCATCAGCGAGTATGGTTTCAGGGGTCAGTGGCGCGAATCCATCAGTGTGTTGGCCGTGCGGAGCTCAGTGAGTAAAAACCATGGCGTTTGGTGTGAAATGTGTGATTTTTTGATGGGATTTTAATAGTTTCTGAGTGGTTATCGAATGGTTAGTTTATGATCATGATTTCCTCTCATTGAATTGGATGGTGCTTTCATGGGATTTTCCTGGGCTCCGAATGGTAGTTTAAATCGGAATTTGATGGGAATCGTGGTCATATTCCCTTAGAAAAAGATCGGAAATCAAAGTGCTAAGGGAAATGTAGCGGGAATATTATAGGAACATAATGGTTATTTGTATACTTGTTATGTAACGGGATGTTTTTATTGGACTTTAATAGGGAATATAATTTGTGGTTTTAAATGGTAAACCCAACAAGAAACCATTCCCAATGGGGGCTTATGAACTTGGGCCTGTGAGTCAGCCCATCTTTTCACCACTTTTCTCTGGTCCATTGGGGCAATGGCCACATGGTTTCAACGCTGCCGGGCAGGTCGCCAGAGAGGAAGGAATCGCTTTGGATCTACCGCAACTTGTCGTGGAGATGCTGATTTCCTGGTGATTTTTCAGGGTAGAATACTCCGGTAGAAAGGCGAATTTTAAGCGGGGATGGCACCAATATGCACCAATCATGATACCCTCTGGTAAACTAACATATAAACTATGGAAAATCACCATTTTTTTATGGGAAAATCCACTATAAATGGCAATTTTCAATAGCTATGTTAGTTCACCAGAGGGTAATGATCAGCTACCAATGATGGAGGATATAGGCAACAATAAAGTTATTTCTCCAACGAAAGTGTGGAATTGAGCCCCCGATGAATAAGATTTGCGCCTATTGAACATGCGCATATATCTGAACCCCAGAGAATAATTGGCTGGAACCTAATAACCAGAAGAAAAGGAAAATCACGTTTCAATTCATTCTTATTGGGTCCATGAGACATTTTTGGCCGGGTATGGTTCAAAAACGATTCGCCTGCAGAATAAGTATTTCCAGAAATGGATGGGTTTCACTCGCCAATTTTGTGGATCTATCTTCCATTTTCGAGCCATTTCCGCATGGCATCGAATCGGTTTGAGTCCACCACAAAGGTGCGGTTAAACCTCCCAAGAGAATCATAGAAGCTTTGATCTTGTGATGTTGTTCCCCAGGGTACCCGGGTTTTGTCATTACAATCCCAGAAAATGCCATTGAATCACCATATATCACCATCAATATCCCGATAAATCCCATGTCATCCTGTGAAATCCCCATAAAATCACCATTAAATGAGGTGCTAGTGGTACCCAAAGACAGGCGGAAGGAAGATGATATTCCTGTTGAACATGAGCATGATGTTCAAGTGAAAAATCTTGGGGGTGTAAAACCCACAACTGATTCGTGTTTGTTAAGATGCTTGAAGAGCGTTTTAAACCTTTCACTGACGCATGACCAGTGAGCAGTATTTCATGGTTCTCCCCCTCAACTCACTACATCCTCGATTCCGTGATCCCATGATAATGCCCACCTCAATGAGTGGGCACGTTGTGTGTATGAGTTATACAACTAGCCCGCGGTTTGGAGTGTTTGGCAATAGTAGAGAAGCGCCAAAGCGTAAAGCTATCTTCTATCTACTACCCTGACATTTTCCCGAGGGTGGAGTCGAGATGTTTGCAGGGCATGCACGGATCATTTCCAAGCTACTTTGAATCCCAAGCAAGCACCTTTTGCATGTTTCAACATGCTACGGATCAGATTAATTACGTCAGACATGGCTGTTTCATATTGGGAAAATATCCAAAATCAGTGGCCAGAGTGGTCGAAAGATCTATGATCTGGGCCTGGCACGAGTTCAGAGTTCATCTTCGGATTGCGCGCTCGAAAAGATTGGATTCCCATGGATATTGGGTTCATTTTTCCATGGATTTAGGTTCCAAACCGTTACAGTACCTAAACCTTTTTTTTGGGGGGGTTTAGGTGCTCCACCAAGAAACTTTTGGGAACCTGGCTCTCCGTGTCGAGCCGCCCGAGGTTGTACCGGAAAGCCATCAACGCATGCAGAGAGAATCGCCAATGGAGGTCGTGCTCCGAGATTCTGCGATTCCTGCGACATCTCCAGGGACAAGGTTGGTTGATCAGCGGTGGCCTGAGGAAAACCCTGTTGGTTGACGATTAGTGATTAGTAGTTTCAGGATTATACTAAAAAAATACATTGGGAATTATCATCATCCATGAACTCGAAATCCATATTCAGCCAGTATTTCATGGGATGACATTTCGGGTTTAGAGCACTGTTCAAATCCCAAAGATCCAGAGTCAAGGCGCTCTTTTGTGGCCAGAGTATGGCCAAGGATCTTGAAGTTGATCTATGCAGATGAACTTCAAATTTGGACTCCAAGTAAAGTCACCTCATGTTCGCCTGTTTTTATGAGTTTCCATGGCCCTAAAAGGTGTTTTTCAGACAAAGAGTTGTCATTTTGAAGCATCCAAGTTTTTGCGATGACTTTTTTCCATGTAGATGTTGCTTCGACATACATTGAACGGGATCAACGGGTTTATACTCTCATGATACCAGTACTTGGTCATTTGTCGTTTCTACATGGTTCTATAGGAGTTAATCGGGGCAGTTGCATTGTTTGGCAGGAGTTCGCGCAGATTCAGTCGAGTCCTTAGTTCGACATGACCAAAAAATCGGTTCGCACAGCTTCGGTTTCTTGAATTCTCTTAGCCATGCTGCAGTAATTATCAGGGACCCACTCTTCTACTTGGCTGTGATTCTAAAAAGATATGCAGAGGGTTGCCTCTTACCGATGTCTCGAGGAAATCTGTGTGGCAAAGCTAAAGTATCTATAGTCATTGATGGGATCAGAATCAAGAAACCTCACAATGCATAAATATATATATATATATACACATGGGACATAGATATATGATACTTCATATACATATACAGTATATATATATATACAGATATATACACACTCTCCCATTAGAGACCAATATAGATAGATACATAGGCCATAGGCTACATAGGTCGATAGGCATTTGCAAGTAACTATAGATTATAGTAGGATGTGTATAACGTATGTACAAGTATTCGAAGGCAAATCCAATCTCCCCTTTTCCCAACAGCCCAACGAGGTCCTCTACGGCGCCAGCATGGCAAGCGCCTCGGGCTTGATGCCTGCTACCATGCCCTGGAATTTGCTGCAGGCTGAACCTCGGTTCCTGGAAAAATGCACGTTAAATTACCAGCTAAATGGATAGGAATAGGTTCTAGAAATGGGTTTTCTACCTGAAAATGAGGGATGTAATAGGTATAATGGGATAGATTGGGGGATACAATGGTCTTTTTGGGAATAGATGGGACATAAATGCGGCTTAACAGTGTTCAACTCTGAAGAAGGGGGGGATAGATTGGGGATATCGTGGGATATGTTAACAACAATATGGGATTTGGGTTAATGTGAAAATGTTGGGAGGATCCCTTAGACTAGTGATTAATAATCATGTTCCCCAATATTTGATGGCCATAACTGGCGATATACCATGGTATACCACAGTTTCAGACACATCCTAGTGGAGGCTAGAACCTACTGCGGATGACACTTGATTAACTTGAGTGTTTCACTGTATGAGAAACCCCCAGATAATGTTGATGTACAATTGGCCAAAGATGTGTGCTTTTGTTCTACACGGTAATCAAACGTGCCAATGGAAAATCCACCATGTTTAAGGGATGTTTCCATTCAAACCCCCATTATATAATAAGGGATTTCCATTGTCACGTTTGATTGCCAGAGGGTATTTTCTTGCAAATGAGCCTTTTGAATTCCTTACAGGAGGATTCTGGAAAATAAAGTGCTACCCTTTCAAGCTTCAGTTGCCATATTACTGCATTACTTTCAAGCGAGGGCTACCCTCTGAGAATTCAACAGTTTACGAACTGGAAGCCATGGCCCATTTCTTAATAGCTCTTCACATACCCTCTGGTGAACTAACATAGCTATTGAAAATAGCCATTGAAATAGTGGATTTTCCCATTAAAACTGGTGATTTTCCATAGCAACCTGTTAGTTTACCAGCAGGTAATGTTCAATGGATATATTGAATTACCCGAGGGTAAGCAGTGCCACAGGCACCAACTGGACCTCTGTTCAGAATGAATGGTTAGTCGGCTAGTTATAGGAACCATCCAAAATATTCAAAAAAAATGCCCCAAGGGGACTTCAGATTGATTTGAATTTTGAATTCTCCGCATTTTCAATCTGGCTTAGCGAGATCTTGACGCGGTACCCTCGCCAAGAATGGTTGATTCGTCCTGCACCACTTCCAAGATCTTCCAAGTGTGTGAAGTTGGATGTTAACCTCCAGTGTTAACCCCTTCCCAAGCAAAGCGTGTCGGGTCCGTCGTTGCCATTTTCATGGTTTGAGCATGCAATGGGATCCCCAACAATGAATTATTGGCGCCCGGAGTGTTTTCTGTGTTGAACCATGGTGAATCCGCACAGATCCAGTGGTAGATCAAGAATGAAGCATGAAATTTCAGCCAATCTCCTACAGTTCCATTGATGATACTCCGATATGGGGTGCTTCAAGGCTTCAATCTCATTGAGGCAAGATTTTGGTAGGTGTGCACTAAGTGCACTAAGTGCACTATTCCCATCTCAACGGTTCGCTTTTGGATGGATGATGTGGCTCCAGACCTGAAAAAGGGGATTTGAGCAGGGTACCATATCTAAAAATCGCCTAAACAATGCCTATGCTCAGCTGATCTCATCTGTATTTGTTCAGTCATCCACATTCCAATCAATTTGAAGAAGTACCAACAAGTCCTAGAATTGGTTCAAGGGAACATTGCCAGGAAACCGCATGCAATTTGGTGCTTAAAAAGGATACTGTAGTTACAGTAGTAGTTTCTGTGATTCCAATAGATGTTCCCATGAATCTATTGAACAATAACGTCCAGTCATCACAAGTGATCATGGAAATTGATGGGACCCAACAGAGCAACTATATCGGTTTAAAAGAACCGTGGGTAGTCCATTCCGTCCACTTATTTATCATCATTTTCTCTATTATCTTTTGGCCACTTGGCCATAAATAGAGGTATGCCACAGTTGACACACCCATTGCCATTATTCACTGGCTAAGTCCCCAACGAATTCCATTAAGAAAATGCACGTGAAATCTTATGTCTAGCCATAAATCCGGAAAGACCCCAATAAATCGGATAAAAACCTAAAGTTTGCTGCTTCAACCACGACGATGTTGAACCATTGAATCATCAGGAACTCAGATCTGCCCCAAGGCCAAGTGGGAAAGAGCTCTGGAAGTGCTACAGGGACTGCGACAGGCGCGAGGTTTTCACCACCGACGCCTGGTGGTTTTGTCCACTTGGTGGTGATTTGACCAATACAAAATGTGGAATTCATCAACAACGAAGGAACAATTTAACAAGAAATGGTGATCAGAGCATGAAAAAAAGCGATTGAAGCAAACAAAAAATAAAGATTCACGAACAAACATATCTGAATGTAGCCCACATATGCCCACATATATATATATATATACATATATATGATGGTTCTATACAGTTTTAAGCAATAACAATGGGGGTTGACACCTGCAAACATGGTCATCTCCAGAAAACGAAGGTTGGTATGGTTGATGGATGGAAGCGGGCTGATACGGGCTGGGAATTTGACAGTGCTCAGTCAGGGTGACTATCGGAACTCAGGGTAGGTGTAGAGGACGAGACAGTGCTTCCTAAAATGGGGGTACCCAAAAATGGATGGTTTATAATGGAAAATCCTATTAAAATGGATGATTTGGGGGTACCCCTATTTTAGGAAACCTTCATGTCAACAGGATCTCTTTGACCTATCCAATTTGAACTGTCAATCAGTGGCAAGGCAAGCCGGGGCAAGCCAGAGGCATCAGATGTTTTTCATGGTCAAGGTCAAGGTTACCCTCTTACTCAAAAACGCCCCCAAAAAATGGATGGATGAGTGTGTCCATTTCAGGCAATGACACGGCAATGAAACAATAGGGAAGACGAAACACCAGTGGATTTTGGGGTGATATGGGTTTGTTTTCAGACAAACCCACATAAACATGTCATGAAATGTCCAAGGCCATGGAGTAAACCCAATGCCAGCAATGTCACCATCCACCATTCCAGCAATGGAACCTTTGGGGTCAGGGGAATATGTAACTTCATAAACCCCGATTGGTGATGGTTTGTTATAAGTCCCCTCATTTCCCAAAAAATGTTCCCTGAGGAATCCCATCCACCGAATATCAAATACCTCCGCATCTTGAAGCCCCCAACGAATAGTTCAAGAAAGCAGACGTATCTAGGGAGGTGAAAAATGTCAAGGGGGAAGGGATTACCAATAGACTGGATGGGTGCAGTAGAATATGAGTTTAATCCCATCAAGAATGTGTTATAAGGTGGTATAATCCTATGCCCTTGATATTAACCACCCCCTATCGCTGGGCCCGAAATGAATGCGATTTCGTCCCCGGCGGAAGGGACCATACATCATTATATCTTATTATATCCCACTATATTCTTGGTTATAGATTTCCATATTATCCCAATAATATATCCATGAAAATCCCATAATCCCAGAATCCCATATATATTTATACATAGACACTAGAATGGGGGATCCCTAGCACCTTGGTTGCCGATTAAACATGTCCCCTCCAAACCCCACGTTCGCCCCAACCAAATAACACACCCAAACAATATGAATGAAAACACTGGCTATACGCAGCGATTTTGACTTTAGGTCTTCAGGATTTAGGGTTTTACTTTAGGGTTTTGGGTTTTAGGGTTTTAGGACTTCAGGGTTTGTTGTTTTGGAAAGCAAAAAACGCTAGCCCTACGCAGGGATTTGAGCATGTCAAAGGATATGCAGGACCCGTCCGGGGCAAACGTCGGTTTGCCCATGAAACATCTCCAATTGTGAATGGCTCACGGTGGCTCCGTTTTAGGAAACCACCATATGGGAAGGGGTTAGAACTAACATGGCCAGCCCAGCAACCACGATGTCAGGATGGACCTCGGGCAGATGTGGCTTTCTGGCGGACAGCATCCTCGGCCTGTGGCCAGGCCGGCGGAACAATTGGGTCAGAGCTAGAACTCGGTGCAGAACTCTGTGATTTGACGGAGTTCTCCAACCGAAATTGGGATGATAGGCCAAAATCTCAAGAATGACCAAGAATAAGACACAATAAGTTGTAACAATATGCAACAATACCAACCATTTGATGGGAAACAACTGGGATACTACCAACAATAACGGGAAGATAGTGGGATATACTGAGATGTGTCGCCAACGATATGGTTTCTAGATGTTTATGGCATAGTAGAAAGTCCAAGGGAACGATTGTCATGAAAAGTGATGTACGATTTCTTAGGCGCCAAGAGTCTCGCAGATCTCAGAAAAAATCCCTGAAAAGTTGATTTTGGACATCACCAAGCCATCACCAAGTGGTGGAATTTCTGCAACGACACTTGGGGGATGATATTAGAAGGTAGTCCTCATCATCGAGGTGATACTCTGAGGGTTAGATGCTGATTTCTTTGCCGAAGAAGCTGCATTTTTTTCTACCTGGTCACAGACTTCTGATTTTGGCCTTGAAAAATATATGACATCCCAGATGGCGATGAGCGATCAGATCTAGGTCTGATAAACCAAAGCAAAAAGGGAGAAATAGTGTTGAATTCTCCTGCAACAATAGATTGTGGCTACTTGTATAGAGGAGAGTTGAAGATTATGGTGATAGATTTAAGAGATAAAGATGTTGAAACAAGACAAGTCACAGAGTTGCTCAAATGATTGTCGCAAAATGTTAACAAATTGAAATAGCTGAGCTCGAATGGTCCAAGCAAGCAACCAAACCCAGAGAGAGAGAGAGAGAGAGGATTTGGCTCAACTGGATGTTTTTAACCCTGGGAAAGTACTTATTGCGTAAATTTGAAAAAGGCATATGTTTACAGGCCCATCAAGTCTACAGTCTGAATTACATAATATCCATTTACATATTGCAAGTGCACCTTTTGAAACCAGGCAATAGAAAGGTGCCCCAAATTTTGATGGTGTTTCACATCACTTTCCCGATAAAACAGTGCAATTTTGGGTTCGTGTATATTCCATTTTTGGACAAATCCATGTGCAAATTATGCAATTTATATATATATATATGTTATAAGACATACAAGTACACACCATTTGTGGAAACTTGACAAATCTGCTCATCAGAATCTCTCACACCCACCATGACCTTTTGCGTTTGTCTTTTCGGCAGGGCCATCAGTGGGAATCAGCCTCCCTACTTTTGTCGGAGATGCGTTGGGCAGCTTTGCCGGTAGAAGTTGAGAGCTATGCGGGATCCTTGGAGGAAGTATGATTGGGGTGGTCAAACTGCATCCCAGTTTGAAAGGTGTTAAATAACCCATTCATCCAATTGGTGTATCTCCAAATTTACACCTGGGTTGCAATATGGTTATAACATGTTATAACCAACTCAGTGGAATGCACCAAGTCGGTTGATCCTTGGTTATGGAGGAGTTTTTGCTTGACCTGCGGGAGGCTGTCTTTGAGGGGGTTATCAAAGGTTCAGCATGTGAAAGTACACCTGACATGAGAGGGAGTTTGTGTTTGATAATGTTTGATAGCAAAAATCACTAATCAAGCATATCAAGGAAAATCTACAGGAAACCCGTCCCGAATTTTCTGGGTGTAAATTGAATGGTTTCTGTACTTTGTTCCTTCAAAACCTAGCCATTGAGGGTTATACCAATTAGAATAAGACGATCTTCAGCTACAGGAGCCATGCTTGCAGCTCTGAATACAGATTGGCCTGCGGTACTTGCACTTTTTCGTTCCTTGGTCGCAGCAGCGAATGGCAACAGCGTAGCAAGCCGCTTGAAGACTTATGGAGTGTCTGGAAATGGTATGCGGGCCCAAATGATCGTCTGGATATGGAGAATAAGTTTCTAAAGCATCAATTTTTTGGGGTACCCTATTTTCAGACAAAACCATATCTGCCAATATGTCCTCTTTTTGTTGACAAATATGAAGGAAATGGGATATCCATGATGCAAAGACGCTAGGATATGGTGGTCACGAGGTGGAACAGGAAATGTTTGGATGCCTTCATCCATCTCTAGTGAATCTAACAATTCATTGTGTGTATACACTTCCCTATCCCACAGGTGTGGTCGTGCACGACATGTTGACGAGGTTGTGTTTTTCAAAGTCTTCCCTCTCAGGAAATGCTTTGCTGTAGAACAGCCTGGGAGAGTCTAGGAGTCTAGTTTCTTACTTAGCAGGGCTGGGCTCGATCTGATTCCTCCTTTGAAACGAAGGTCAAACAGGCAGGATATCATGACAATATTGCTGGGGTCAATTACGAGCTCATTCCAGGGTTGGTTCACTGGCAACCGACTTGTTGAAAAAACTCTTGAGACTCAAGACCAATGTGCATTGTAGTACCTATGCGCCCCCGATGGCGCCTTGTAAAGGCCCTTGATAGGGCGGTGTCATATGCAGTGTCAGCATTTTAATTAATACACGTCTGAGTTATGTTGTTATGCCATACTGCATTGTGATGAATGAATGTCTATGATTGTCCATGTGTATATGTATGTGTACATAATTGCCTAGGCACAGATTGACCGCATCTTTTGAGAGTTTTCATCTGTCAAATGGAGGGCTCAGTTTTTCCCAAATGAGGTCATTTGGGTTTCAGGTATATGTATCCCTTGGGAATCTAACATGGCAATGGAATCAGTGGATTTTTTTTGTTTACGTCAATGTATAGATGAGTTTCATGAAAAGAGGAAGTTTCCAGTGCCAAATTCCCGATGTTCAGTTTCTTCATATTGAAACACGTGTTTGTTGGTGAAATCCCTGTGGGCAGAATCTCCAGTCTCGGCAAACTATCTCAATTTTGGTTGGGAAAAAAACATGAACACACCATTTTCGTGGCTTTTGCATCCCCGTTTTTGCCACTGAACTCCGGATCCAACGGCTAAAGGTGACCTGCGGCGACGTCCGCGAGTGTCCATGAACACGGCCGCCCGGTGCAGCCATGTGTTGTGGGCAGGGCTTCTTCCGGGTGAAATGAATAAATGAGTGATAGATGTGGTTAAAAGTGGTAGATGATGGTGTAGTAGATGGGCAGTAGATGATGCTATAAATCCCTATTGGATGAACGTAAACCTATTGGGATGTGACGATAATTATGGTTGAAGGGAAACATCAGAGGAAACTGACTCCCCAGGTCCGTTTTTTCTGTGAAATATCTCGCAGGGATCCATGCGTACCCGAAAGAAAGCTCGGTAATTAGTTTAAACATATATATATATATAGCAATATGATACAGGCATATGTATACGTAGCATATAATGCAATGAATACTACATACAATACAATACACTAAAAATACAATACAATACAATACAATACAAGAAATACAAAATACAATACAAAATGCAATACAAAATACAATACAAAATACAATACAAAATACAATACAAAATACAATACAATACAGTACAACACAATACAATACAATACAATACAATACAATACATGCATGCATACAGGCAGACAGGCAGACAGGCAGACAGGCATCCATGCATCCATGCATCCATCCATGCATGCATGCATCCATCCATCCATGCATGCATCCATCCATCCATCCATTTATACATTTGTAATGGGTGCCACCGGAGTTTTTCCTTGATCTATTCTCCTCAACATTGCCCTGCTCCTAAGGTCATCCTGAATACCGGGATGTTGGCCGCAGACGCTGCTGGGCGGCCAGATCGAGCTTATCGCTTGCTAAGAGCCATGCAAGAACTGAACGTGGAAGCGGATGTGGTCAGCATCACGACGCTTGGCTGGGTCCAGTGCCCCAAAAATCCCATCGTTGATCATCGGTTCTTCCTTATTTGATGACCATAACACATAACTTCACACCGGAGGATATATCCCATGCTCGAACATACGCATGACATCCCATGACCCACGATTCTTGATTCTCCCCCACAAGAATCCGATTCAAAGTCCCAGAAAAATCCCATGAAACCCACCGTCCGCAGGATGGGAATGACCTTCGCGGACGCCATGGCGTCCAAGAACGGTGGCTGGACGATGGCTACCAGGACGGACCTGCTAGATGTGGGGGGGAAATCTATGGCCATAATGGGGAAGATATGGAGGTCCCCCCAAATCATCCATTTGTTTAGGATGGTCCATTATAAACTATCCATTTTGGGGTAACCCCCATTTATGGATTCCCCCCAAATGTGTGAAAAGATGATATGATGAACCACGGGATGAATCGAACTGGGATGTCACCAACCAAAACTTGGGATATGATCTTTTGACCAGGAAAACATGCGTATTCTCTCGCAAGAAATAGCGAACATAGGGCGCTTGAACCAATGGAAGCTTTGGAGAAGGCAGAGTTTCGCATGAAGATGTGGGACAGATACAAGCAACTACCAGGAAGATCATTCCACTCAGTCTCTGGTTTATAAGTCTAGTTGGTACGTCCTCACTGGGTTAATTTGTAAATTATAACATGTTATAAGTCATGTTATAACTGTTACAACTTCCACCAACCAACTCCTAAGTGATTTTCCGAGCCCAGCGATAGGATCTTTTCAGATGCTCTGAAAGCTGCCGTGGAGCCAAATCGTGTGGCCTTCACTGCACTGATAGGCGGCTTCCACCTGGGCCTGGAAGTCTCTGAAGTGTTTTAGATGTTTAAGTGATGTTTCCTGCTTCAGTGCCAAGTTGAAAGCTTCTTTCAGGGAATCATGTAATAATGTAGTAACTATTTACATGTATTTACATGTATTTGGAAACAACATATATGGATCATCATTGCTCTTCTTTGTGGGAACTCCCAACGCTTCGTGTGAGAGTGGCCAACTTCCAACGCCCAGATCTCCAAGAGCGCGCTGGACGGTGGGAATTGGCACAACTCGCCATCGAAGATTCGCGCGCAGCACGGGTGGAGTACGACAGCGCGGCGTACCGAACCGTGCCTTGGCATGGCGGCCTTGGATTGGGGAGATGTTCACACTGCAGCAGATTTGCGTTTTTTTTTCCTGAGGATGCTTGCTGTTTGTTTCAAAAGATGCCGCTTGTGAAATTTCGAGGTGTTGAATCATAGACCCTCAAGACTGCTAAAGAGCCATCCGAAGTAGTCCCGTCCCCCTGATATTAAGATATATTTAGTGCCCCCAGTAGAAACCTTGACTTGATACTGGATCTATCCATTTTGATGTCCCTTAAGCTGGCAAGAACGCCTAAGGCCATGCGTGTGGCGATTGGGTCAGAGTTTGTCTGGGATGCTTGGCACAGCCATATTGTTGCCAACGATATCACGAAGTCGAGACATGTACTATAGTATTATATTGTATCATATTAGTTTTCATGTGTATCTTATATTGTTATCGTGTATATATATATATATATATATTACCCACATCTTGCAGATGTGATCTTGACACATATGTTGAGTAGACTCAGCTGATATGTCCTGTGAAATCTGATGGCTGGATGAAATTACAGCTAAGAGCTGTTCAACATGAATATCACCTGAAGAAGTGGCTATTGGAGAGGTGGTCTACTTCCAAAAAGTGACTAAATATGCCCAGAAAATGCCTGCACTTCAAACAGGAAACCTTAATTACCCCGAATCTGCAGCGGCTTGAGAATTCCCTGTTTCATGCGGTGGCTACCAATTCTAATACCGGCTCAGTCAACAGATTTGGCAGGACAAGTCTCCCATGTGCACGTAGACGGTTTACTGTGGTCATTTTCCATGTCCATTTTTGTACACCATCATCTATTTTTGACAAAAAATCATACAAGTTCAATAGAAATTGTCCACTGTGCCAGTCAAAACCGGTCATTTTCCAAGAATTGAATGAATCATTGCAGGAACCCCAACCAATTCCTGGGTTTCCTGAAGCTGAAAGGTGATGGTTTGTTTTCCTAATGGGAAATCCCACCCCATGGAATAGCTGGCTAATTTTGGATGATTTTCCCAGCTAGAAACCTCCATTTAGTTCGGGGATTTTCCATGGCTATGTTAGTCATAACCAGAGGGTATATGTTCTATTTTGTTGGAGCAGCAAATCCATGTTTTTTTTCTGCTGCCCTGAGGCCATGTCTCGAACTGTGCCTCCCCTCCCAATCCCTGCGCTGAAAAGACGCTGCCATTGCAATGTGAGCTGTTCATGGATACTGGACATCTATGGATTGAGGGGATTTCAGCAAGAACTTGGGATGTGGATCAGCAAAAAAGGGGGATCTAGCAAAAAAAAGTAAGATTTCACCAATGGATAACCAAATATAGTGAATATATGATATGGATTGATATAGCTTTGGTCTCTGGGTGAACAGGAATCCATGGGATTCACCAGTGGAATCAACCGTGCCATGTGGGATTTCCGTTTGTCCGAGAATTGGGATGTGAACAAACAAACAGAAAGCCAACCATTCTATGGGGATACAATGGGGTATATCATATAGCCATCAAAATAAAATATGTGTGTCCCAAAATGGACTATACACCCAAATTGCCATTTGGATAAGAAGCAACGATGATATGATCATCAATTTATCCTTAGTGATAGTGCTTATACAATCTTCTTATTTCGCTTGGATGGGTGGTTCCTTAGCGTTCCTTAGAACCTTGAATGGATTTGCGGATCTGAGATTGACAGATGGCTGTATTGTAAGTGCTGTGCAAAGATTCAGTGAGATCCTATTTGTCCTGGCTCTGATGATCAATGTCAACCACGGATTCATAAATATTGATTTTAAAGAAGTCATAGGCTTACCCGGAATTCATAGTGATGAGACATCATTAAGATTGTAAGCCCCTAATAAGCTTGCACAACGAAAGAGGCAGTTCTTGATACCGTCTGCTATCTTTCGAAACCAAGCGCCGCCTTTGGATTTCAAGCGCTAAAAAAGCATCGATACTTCAGATTTCAAAACCATTTACTGTAAAAAAAAGATTAAAAAAGGACATCAACTCATCAACTCAAAACACACAGCAAAAGTAGCCACCTGCTGCTGTACTGTCACTTCATTTCACATCCGGCCATGAGCCGATCTCTGCTGCGGCTGCCAGTACTGCGAGGGGCCAAGGTGTGGTTTGGAAAATGGCAAGTTTGGACTCCCAATTTCTGGCAATTCCTAGGGACAAAATGATGATGAAACATGATGAAACAATGTTCACGATAAAAAAATTGGGGTCCGCATTGTACAAATCAAGATTCGCCAAAGTCGTCAGTTTAGGCTTTTGCCCAGGAACTGGACGAATCTAGAACTTCGAAACTCAATGATAAGGTTATGGTGAAAATCTATGTTGGTTATAAGATGGTAAAGGTTAACTTATGATAACCTTACTCATATCTTAAATCAATGACGGTTGGATGTTGACATGTCCTTTCCGTGGTGATCTGTGGCGCCAGGCAGGCATGGGCGTTGGAACCCGCTATCGTTTAGCTCCACGTCAAGATGACCTTCGCTTTGCAACCAAGCAGTCCCTGGGAAAAGCGGGGAATGGGGGCAGACTGCTGGTGAAGAAAATGGCCATCATTGTACACTCTGACTTGAATGGGTTAGCCATGAAGGTAGGAAAAAACTGTTCAGTTCCTTTGGCACAATCGTTTTCGGACCAGTATTATCCTGCTATCCAAATTCGTATGCAGCATGCCCAGCATCATGTTTTGCCCCCCCACAAATGGGGTGCTTCAAACTCCGTCAGGTCTTAAAAATGCATCAAATGACAAAAGAAGACAATTTTGAAGAAATGCATGTGCATCATTATATATTAAGACATATTCAGACGATATATTAGTTTGACTAGCACCATAATATATCATGATAAACATTCATTATGATATCATATGTATATATATATACATCTCTATACGTTATATTGATATATTATCCATATATTAATCATTATGACATATTATGACTATATACATATATAGGCTGTATATACCCTCTGGTTATTTAACATAGCCATGGAAAATCCCCGAACTCAATGGAGGTTTCTAGCTGGGAAAATCATCCAAAATTAGCAATTTTCCATGGCTATGTTAAATAACCAAAGGGTATATATATATATATACACACTTATATAGTTATATTTACACACTGAGGTTTTCATCAGTATTTTCATCCTGCCAAGGCCTGGAAGTTGGGACGCCAGCGTCTTGGATGATGAGGACTTGGACGTTGCGGAAGTGACCCATTCCCCGGTGCCGCAGCGTTGCGTTTAGCGGGTCCAAAAAGATGGAAAAGCGAACAGTATTCAGAATACATCATAATACATTATATATATATAATACATTATATATATATATATACATTTTATAGTAGATTATATGTATACATATTGTGTTATATATACATATAGTCATCCCCAAAAAGATAGAATAGTCTTTATCACTATTTTAGTAGGATGTTACGTTTCTATTATATGGGGGTTGTTATACCTATATATACCAATTCATACTTTGGCAATACTATCAAGATGCACCAATTTGTGGAAAAAAATGTGGAACTTCCTTTGTGTCTGTCTTACCCAATTTGGTGATTCAAGAGTGGTTAATACCCCTAAATCATTTATCTATTCAAATGTCGGATGATTTTGGTAATAGGATCAAGGTTTTGGAAAGATAAAGCCCTATCGCATCATGACCATCAACATCATCAACAACAATAACAATATCATCATCGTTGAATCATCGTTGAATTATAATGATAATAATATGATGATAATAATAATATCAATAGTCAAAATAATAGTAATAATAATAATCATCATCATCATCATCAGCAGCAGCAGCAGCAGCCTCATCATCATCATCATCATCATCATCATCATCATCATCGTCATAATCAAAACGGTAATCACGTCTCTATCTGTATTGGGACCCCCGGGTCTATTTACATGTGTACTGAGTATCAAAATAAATATGCAGAATAGCTCCATGTTTGTTTGACTTCGCGGAACACAGAATGGGTCACGGAGATCCAACCTCAACCACCAACAAGCACCGGAATTGTTGTTGCGTTTGGAACCATGCAACCATCAAAAGATGCCATTGTGCGAGGCAGATGCCGTATCTTCCAGAGATCCTTGGACGTGGGTCCCAGAGCCAGGCAGATGTGCAACGAAACAATCTGAAATTCCAAGCTTTGTGCCCCCCCATGATGTTTGTTGGTTTATGGCCCCCATGAAGTATAAACATATCTACCATAAACCCCTGCTATTGGAGTTGTAAATTCAAGTTTCAAGAGGTTGTGGAAATTCTGCTATTCAGTTTCAGTGTTTTTTTGCGTGCAAAAACCTGGCAAAAATCAGAGTATGAATCCATTTTGCAGTTCTAACAAAGACCCCCTGGTTCTCACAAAATTGTCTCCTTGACAAAGATGGCCGTGCGATCAAATGGAATCAGCCACGGAACCACAGGTTGACTGTTCAGTTTTGGCGTCCCACCAAGGTCTTCGGCTGAACCTGCCTTCAAGTTCTCCTTTGTCAATCAGAAATTCCAGTAGTTTTATTAACTTTGACCTGCCTAGATGTGTTTTTGGTTGTTGTTCCTCGGAACTGCCCAGAAAGATCGAAAGATTGGTGTGAAACTGGCGCAGATATTACCTGCCAGGCCCAGCACACTACGAGGAGTTCTATGGTTTGGTGGGCGCGCAGAAGTGGAAAGCTAAGACGCTTGGCCGAGGAGCTGGGAGAGATCCCGGTCAGACCGAAGATGGCCAACCTTACCATATGGAAGTTTCCTAAAATAGGGGTACCCCCAAATCATCCATTTATAGATGGATTTACCCATGATAAACCATCCATTTTTGGGATCCCCCATTTGTGGAAACCTCCATATGTTGCCAATATAAATTGGGCATCTAAATCAACCAACTATCAGGATTTGATCAGCACCTGGTTTGATGCCCCTTGATGTGTACGGTATGGTGTCCAAATGGTGTGAAAAAAAGCCGTGTAACTTTTGCGTGGACTAATCTGGACATATTTGCAGTGCTAAGTTCAAATGTTGGGGCTGTTCATTTTGGCCATAGCCGATAGCCGCCATCAAGAGTGATGCTGTTGTTACCAAGAAACTGCTGGGACATTTTAGCAATAACGGTGCAGCATCAAAGAGGGATGGGTGTTCCTGGATACGAGTGCCAATGGTGATGGTGCAAAGGGAGAACCAGTAGATTGGCTCCACAAGACGTCACCCTCTGGCTTTGGGTCTTTCAGGGGTGGAGGGTCCCAAACGGTCTGTGTTTCCTATTGTTTCCTCCACTGCAATAGACCGTTTCGGGGGATGGATCTTTGGTTTCCCGAGAGGTGTAGCACATAAGCTCGTGTGTCATTGGAAAAACTTATCCTTGATAGAAGGCATCGGTACTACCGGGGAAGACTCCCAGGTGACCTGGGAAATCTGTCGTAACCTGACTTGGAGAGGAGTTGAGGCACCCTCTTTTGGAAGACAATTACCCTCCTGCAATCAAAGATGGCAGTGGAGTATCATTTTATTTACAGGTGAATTATTTCTTGGAAATTGCGAATGTCCATTGCCACTGTGGCCAGTGGCTGCCAGAGGGTACATCCCCATTTTGTTGGTGCATAATTTCCAATGTTGGTTGGCTAGAAGGTGGATTCTTCGTTGGTAAAATCCGAGTTTATGTTGGTAAAAGCAACATTTGTCCTGCTAAAATCCCCACGTTTGCCGGTAGAATCCAAGTTCCTAGTTCTTAAAATCTTCATCTTTGTTGGTATTTGCTGGTAAATTCCATAGTTTTGTTGCTTAAATCTGTATATTTCCACCACCCAGTAGTTGCATCAAGGGATCCCTCCAAGCTCAGAAAGCTCAGCTCAGGTGGTGGAACCCCTCCACGGGCGTACCACAGCAACCGCAGCGCCAAGCCATGGTTCAAGCGCAGATCGCAGAGCTGGTGGCAAGTGGACAGCCCAAGGACCAGAAACGGAGATTTTGGGTGGTAGATATTGTCATATATTCTGGTTTATCTCCAAATTTTAAGAGATTTTATAAGTGGATATATGACCATAGTTTCGGGGGGTAGATATGATCATATAATGTGGGTAAAACAATGCCCATAAACCAGCCATTAATGATCACCTTCTTCGAAATGGTGAAATGGGGGATGGTTTCTTATTGTTTTACCAACATTACTCTAGTGTATCTCCAAGTTCATAAGATGTTTATAAAGTGCATATACAGCCTTCGTTTTAGGAATTATATATCCCAACTGATGGGGGTTAACAACAATGGTTATATTCATTTAAAGTTGGGGGTTCTTAAGTCATGGGGGATTCCCAAGTCACCATGGAAGTTTTAAGACTAAATGATCCTAAGTTTGGACGATTTGCCCCCATTTGGGGAAACCTCCGACATCATGATTGAACCGAGACCAGTTGTACATGGTCATTTCACTATCAAAATTGGGGATTTAAACTCGACAACTATTGGAATATCACCCAGACACAATAGGTGGTTTTTCATCCAGCAGCCAATAAAAGTGTGAGGATCATGAATGCAATTTGGATGCTGGTTGGTAGATGACCCGTATCATGTGTCATATTCATAAGGATTCATTCAGCCCCCTGGGTGACTCCTGATAATCTAAATCTGTTGGGAGGCCACCTCTGGGGGGGAAGTTGGTTGAATTCCCAATGAAGTTGGCCCAAAAAAGTGAGGTATGTTGGTTTCGTTTGGGGATTATGTATTTTCCTGGGATATGAAGCCAGCCATTTATGGGGATAGAGTGGGAGCCAACAATGAAAAAAACGTGGGGGGTCGTAAACCTCTTCTCAAAAATGAGGACCCCAAAATCATCCGAAGACAGTGCTTTTGATAGGCAAACCACTGGTTTTGGAGGTCCCCTGTTGAAGAAACCCCCAAATGCACCGACCAATATACATTTGGATATAATGAAATCAGAAAACGCTAATTTCCTCGAGTTGAGGAATGCATCTGAGAGTCTTGTGGCTGGTTTGGCTATTTTTTTGTTCATTTTTGTTTGTCACTTGCCTGGGACACCTGCTGGAGCTGCTGGATACTTGTTATATCTTGTTATGTTTTGTTCTTTCTCAAGGAAAGCCACTTGTCCAAGAACAAAACTTATTACCACAGCTTTCATTTGGAACTTGTGTACCCAATTGCTTAAGAAAAAAGTGGAATCGTCCACAATTGAAATTCATACGTGGACTGGGGGATGGTCATCAATCCATTTTCATAGAAAATAAAATCAACCATGTTTTATCACCATAAACCATATACATCCATATACCATGCAACTTGACCCAAATGCACATATAATTAACCAGCTTTAACCAACAGAACTCCGGGAATTTATATTGAAAATCGTTAAAACCCGGGTGGACAACGTGGACTCGCGTCAGAAAAAAGGATACGGGATCCACTCAGGAGGAGATCTACCGGGCCATCCGTGAGGCATACGACGTTTCTGATGATAAAGAAGATTGACAAAAAAACAATGCAACTTGGAAAGACAAGGTCAGGGGGTGTATCTTTCCAAAATAATATGGTGTAATATATATATATACACATAGATAATGATGTGAATGAAAAATATAGGAATAAAGTGTAGAAAGGTTTGCCATATATATATATATAATAATCATATTTTTTCTAACCAGTATATAATTTATGAGAAATTGAAATTTCAAATTAGGAATGTATTTCAAGATTGTATGGCCGCGGCTAAAAATGCAAGGCTCCGATTTATACCCTGGACCTGATCCAAATATATTATATCCCAGGGATATGATCACCTTTGATCCATACCCTTGATCTATACTCTGGATCATGCCTTTGATTTATTCCTCAAAATGCCAAGTTGTGTTTGTACCAGACCACTTTAGTATAGCTTCGCAAAAGCATCCGGATTGAAATTTATTATCTCTAATTTACTTGTTCCATATATCTGGATCACCGCGGAACAATCCATATTCGTTTTTTTGAGCCATACCCTGGGTTGTCCAATTAGCGTGGCGAAAATTTCATTGAATGGCCTTGGATTTTGAAAGCTTCTTCTAACAGCAAATAGCACAGGCAGCTGCAGCGACATTTTTGCTGAGCAGACAGTTGAAAACGTCGCGACATTTTTGCGTTTTGCTCAAACGTCGCGACACTTTAGGGTTTAGGCGGGGGGTGGGGGGGATGCGGGGGGTTGGGGTTTGTGTTGCTAGTATTCTTGGCTTCTTAATAAAATTCAATTTAATTTTAGTTATTACCCAAATAGTATATTCACATTGAGGGGTTCTTACGGTAAGTACAAAGGCCTGGTTTGGTCGAGGTACACGCTATTTTCCCTGAAAATTTTTATATAATACATTTTATTATTTTATTTTAATTGCGTAGGCTTGTATAAAATTTGATTCCTATTTTAGGATTTGGATGGGCTTAGCAGATTTCCCTTTTGAGACATTTACGTGTATTTCGATTGTATAGGCTTGTGCGGTTGGTATACTTAACTTATGGATATGTCGAAAGGCATCTTTTTACTTGCGCGCCGTATTGGTTTTTTTGCGCAATATCGATTTCGAGCAGTAGGCATGGGATATCCGGAATATTTGGAGATTTGAAATAACGTTTTGAATAGATATATTTTTTTTTAAATATGATAAACATGGAATATTTTATATATTACTTAAATATTGGTAGGTGCGGCTTAAAATAATAGGCATTTTTGGAATTTATTTTTTGTGATAGAGATTTTGAAAGGGTCGATAATTGTATTTTTGAAAATTATTAATAATTTTGGATTTGAGCATGATTTTGCGTGATAGGCGCAATATTTCGATACTCTCGGGCTTCTTTTTTATACCAGACCCAAAACTTCGTGGACCTTGACAAAAAATTCTAGGTAAAATATTACTTATAATATTTTGTTAAGATTCGTTTTTCGTGGCATATATATTATTTTTGAAAAAAAAATATATGGGCTCGCTCGTCCCTCTCGTTTTTTTTTGTACGCATTTGATCGCTCCTGCTGTGGTGCGGTGCGAATTTTGCAGGCTTAGATACAAATGTTTATATGAAATGGACCTTAACCTTCAAGAATTGATAGAAAATTATAATTCTATAATTTTAGATTTAATATTTTCGTATGAAATGAAGGCCGATTCTTAATAATTGAGGCAAAATTGTGATTTCAAACTTACGATTTCGTAATTTCCCATTGAGAGATATTTTAGAAAGATTTTGCAAAGAGCTTTTGCCAGGTGATCTCTTGTAATGATTTCGCGCAGAGATATTGCATGGGTTTCTGTTGTAAAAATCTTTCCAAGAGGTTTCTTGTAAAAATCTACCAAAGAAATTTGAAGAAAAATCCTTGCCAAGAAACCTCTTATAGAAATCTTCTACACAGATCTTACCAAGAAATTCCTTGTATTGATCTTACCAAAAGAAATATAATAAAGGATTTTTTGCAGAGATTTCATAAAGAGATCTTGCCAAGAGACCTCCTATAAAAAAATCCTGTATAGAGATCTTGGCAAGGCACCTCTTTTGAAGATTTTAAATAAAAATATCGTATAGATTTTTATTGCAGAGATTTTGCCAAGAGATCAGAAATTTTGCCAAAAGATTTCTTCTGTAGATTTTTCCAATAGATTTTTTTCCAGATATTTTGTCAAGAAATATCTTATATCGATTTTCTACAGGAATCTGGTCAAGAAATTCCTTGTATTGATCTTGCCAAGAAAATTGCTATAGAAAACCTTCTACCTCCTCTAGAGATCTTGTGCAGAAATCTTGCCAAAAAACCTCTATTGCATATCTTAAATATAATCATTATATAGATCTCTATTGTAGAGATCTTGCCAAGAAATTTCTTCTATAAATCTTCCCAAGAATTTTTTATACAGATCTCCTATAAGAATCTTGTCAAGAGACCTCTTACAAAGAATTTATATAGAGATCTTGCCAATTTTTTTTTAAATATATATAAAGATCTTACCAATAAATTTCTTATAAAAAATCTTGTCAAAAAAAAATGTTTTTTTTTTTAATAAAAATTTCATATCGAGATCGTGCCAAAAGATTTCCTATAATAATTTTATATAAAGATATTGTTTAAATATGTTTAAAGAATTTTTTCTAAAAAATCTCTTACATAAATATTATATTTTTTTTATATAGAAATCTCATCCAAAAATTATTTATAAAGATCCTTTAAAATATCAAGAAATTATTTATAAATATCCTCTAAAAAAATCTTATCAAAATATTTATTTACCAAAAAAAAATAAAATTTAAAAAAAAAAAAAAATACCAAAAAATCACCAAAAAAATTCACCTAAACCTCATCTTCCACATTTTCATCCTCCTCCTCATCCTCAATATCATCAGCTCAACATCATCATCTTCTATTCATCATCCACAACATAACCCTCCTACACCTCATCATCCTCAATATCATTATCTTCAATATCATCGCATCGTCCTCAATAATCCTCATCTTCCATATTATCATATATTATTATATATCATTATATCTTATTTTATATTATGCTTAAATTAGGGGATTCTTACCGGTGCATGCTTTTTCAATGTTTTCAAATTTTTATCTTACAAATTTCTCAAATATTCAATAAAATAATTTTATTTAATTAATATTTCATATATATTTTTTAAATTCCAAATTTTATATATTTCTATTTGATAATTTAATTTCTAAAAATTTATTAATAGATATTAATACCTCCATTTAAATTGCTTTAAACCACTTCCTTTGATCCCCGGAATCTTTTCTTTAATGGGTAATTTGGCATATTATTTTTTCCGATTCCTGTTTTCTTTTTAAATATTGGTTCTATCCCCTTACGAATTTTCCCCTGGATGTTGGGACCCCTATTTTTCTATCAGAAAATGCAAAATAATTCCAGAAAAAAATAGGGCCTGATAAGTCAGCTACTTTTTTTAAACTAAAAACGGATTTCTCTAGAAAAGAGAGGGCTAACCGTTTGGATGTTTTCCAACATGCGGAAAATGATTTTTTCTTTTCCATCTCCGACAGCATACTTGAATTTTTCTAGAGGTTTCTTGTCCGCTTATTTTTTTGAACCCCCTATGACCAAAGCAGTTTCGAATAATTCGAAAAATTCGATTCGATCGATTTTTCCATCAGGGCTGAGCGAATCGCGAATGCAACAAAATAATGTTTGTGCAACAAATTTCCCAAATGCTAGGAAAAATAATATATGATTTGAAATGAATGGTCAGAATAAAGACAAATAATCTATATTAAAGATAGCCCCGTTTGTTACCCTGGTGGGGTTGGGTATTCATATTTTGTAGACATATTTCTACAAACATAGGGGGGTCCTACAAATTGAGAAACATGTCATTTGAATAGGAAAATTTTGGGTCTACAAAATCTAAACATACAACCCCACTTGGGCTGGCACCTGAGGCCTCTGGTATTTCTACAAAATCTAAATCATTGAAGTCATCTCTTTAGCTATAGGCAGTAAAAAATTGATTCAAATACCCCTTCAAATTCATCTCAGAAAAAAATGCATTTTGTAGAGAAACCAGTGTTTGAGAATTAAAAATTAGTTTGATTCACTTTTGCATTTTGTAGAGGTCCCCCGGTTCTGCTCTGTTGTGGTTTCATCATGCTCCATCTTTTTTTTCCGCTCGCACACTCTTTTCTTTACGAATTCTTTTGTTCTTTCTTCACCTGTTTCACACTCTGTGGCGATGCTGATTGATTCTGTCTGTGAATGGATGTTGTTGGCTGTTTTTACATGCTTTTAGCCCCAAAAACGTTCACAGCAGAAAAAAAAGAAATATGGGCCACGGGCGACTTGAGAGCCTCTAGAAAATTGGAAACATGGGCCAAAGGCGACAGAAGAGTCTCTACAAAATCAGAAACCTGGGCAAAGGGCCAGTGAAAATCTCTACAAAACCAGAATTGTTAAATTCAGATTTTAGGGGTGCTTTGAGGATCATTGGTCTGGGGGATTGGTCTCGGGTGGGCTTGTGGGAATTGACGGGCCGGTGGGTAAAGGTTGGTTATTAAATTGTGTTGTGTGTAGGTGCCGATCCAAAAAAACATAGTATACCAATGCACACCAAGCCGAAAAACACAACGCAAAGCAATTCAAACCCTATCATGTCATATCATGGTGCTTTTTGTGTCGATACTGATTGATTCTGTATGTGAATGGATGTTATTGGCTGTTTTTACATGCTTTTAGCCCCGAAAGCGTTCACAACAAAATCAAAAACATGGGCCACGGGCCACTTGAGAGCCTCTAGAAAATTGGAAACATGGGCCAAAGGCGACATAAAAGTTTCTACAAAATCAGAAACCTGGGCAAAGGACCAGTGAAAATCTCTACAAAACCAGAATTGTTAAATTCAGATTTTAGGGGTGCTTTGAGGATCATTGGTCTGGGGGATTGGTCTCGGGTGGGCTTGTGG
>BGPT01000135.1:187474-263459 GCA_003297045.1 Symbiodinium sp. clade C Y103 | reverse complement strand
GCACACCAATGCACACCAAGCCGAAAAACACAACGCAAAGCAATTCAAACCCTATCATGTCATATCATGGTGCTTTTTGTGTCGATGCTGATTGATTCTCTTTGTGAATGCATGTTATTGGCTGTTTTTACCTGCTTTTAGCCCCAAAAGCGTTCACAACAAAATCAAAAATATGGGCCACGGGCCACTTGAGAGCCTCTAGAAAATTGGAAATATGGGCCAAAGGCAACAGAAGAGTCTCTACAAAATCAGAAACCTGGGCAAAGGGCCAGTGAAAGTCTCTACAAAACCAGAATTATTAAATTCAGATTTTAGGGGTACTTTAAGGATCATTGGTCTGGGGGATTGGTCTCGGGTGGGCTTGTGGGAATTAACGGGCCGGTGGGTAAAGATTGGTTATTAAATTGTGGTATGTATAGGTGCCGATCCAAAAAAACATAGCACACCAATACACACCAAGCCGAAAAATACAACACAAAGCAATTCAAACCCTATCATATCATATCATGGTGTTTTTTGTGTCGATGCTGATTGATTCTGTATGTAAATGGATGTTATTGGCTGTTTTTACATATTTTTAGTCCCAAAAGCGTTCACAACAAAATCGAAAATATGGGCCACGGGCCACATAAGAGCCTCTACAAAATCAAAAACATGGGCCGGAGGCCATTTAAGACATCTATAAAATCGGAGCCGGTTGCAATTCAGGTTAAGGGGGTTCTTTGAGGATCAATAAAAGGTTTTGGGGGATTGGTCTGTGATGAATTTATGGGAGGTATGTCTAATTGTATAACTACATCAATATTATCAGAGGTTATCAGTGTGTACTAATATTATCTTGTATTCACATTGTATAGCTGTGTCCAATAATGACAAACCAGGCCGACTTCCGTGCATTCCCCACACGGCTAAGTAAACCGCAAATGCAACAAAAACGTAAATAGAAAACATGCGTGGCCATGCAATGCTGTAGGAAGGATTATTGAAATATCAATATTTTCTAGAAAAATATAAACAAAGAATTATTTGGCCTCACAAATGCTTACACTAAAAAATCAGGGACCACTAGAAAAGCAAGTCTAAGATACAAAAATATTCCGCAAAATCCGCAAAATCCGTTCCAGAGAAAATTAGGGATTAACGAGTTTGAAGTCTTCCAGAATCATGAAAAACAAATTTTCTAGAAGGATCGGGCGGACACATTTCAATGTTTCCCATATGTTTCTCCGAAAATTCTCTAGAAAATACATGCCTTCCAGGGGATGCCTTCCAGGGGTGTTAACTCCCCTGATTTCCTAGAGGATACTCGTACAAGGATTTGGCTCTTATTTACCGGCATTTTGCAAAGCCGGTTACAAAGCTCTTTTAGCAATTTCCCACTCTCGTTCCATGAGCAACGCCCTAGAGGACCTTTTATCCTTTTTATCTACCTGCTACTCTACCCCTTAGACCACGTTAAATATGTGTTACAAATAATCCAGAAATAATTAATCTAGAAACAATTAATCTAGAAATAATTAGAATTCAAATTTAATATCCAAATTTGCTTATGAATATGTATATCTATATATATAATTATATATATATAGGATCGAATATTACATATTTTTCGTCTTTATTTTACCATGTTCTGCTGTCCGTCCTCCGTCGTCCTGTTGTTTTTCCTACAGATCATATACCCTTGCGTAATGGATGGATCTTCCTTCAATTCCCTCCCAGTCCGTCCTTTTGTTATGGCTCGGCAATTCCCTCCCGATTATTTAGATATGAATATATATATATATATTATACACTATCTATCTGATATTAATAATCTATATATATATATATGTGTGTCTGTGAGTGTTAGAGATAATATGTTCATATATATATATGTATATACATATGAGATGATATCTTCATGTGGCATTTATATCATCTTGCATACGTAATTCCAGAAGTATATTTGTCTTACCTATGGTGTAAATATATATATATATATATTATTATGTAATAATATATAATTGTTGTTCCCTGTTATTCCTTTTTATATAATTCTAAGTATCATATTTTTTTTTGCTTGATGTTTAATTGGATAAGGCTGCTCCAGATTTTCCTCGCCTTACCATACAAGCCCCTCCAGACCCCTCAATTAGACCGGGGATCCCGTGCATGAAGTGAGAAGCTACGAATCACATGCACCAACAACCCCAAGGGCTGGGGGCAGGAAGAAAATTGAAGTTTAGAAGTATTGAAGATTCATCAGCGAAGCTGTTCTTGAAATCTTCGATTCCCTGTCCAAACTGTTGATCCGGGGGCTTCGTGTTAGCTCCGCAATTGGAAAACAATGGGATTGAAAATTGAAATCTTGGCTCATCTTAGCCTCTGGCTTGTACTTGTCTCCACGAACAGGAGAAGCGTTGCGCTTGGGACGCGCCACCTTGCTGTGATGACAAACCAGGGATTCGGGTCTAGTACACTATGAAAAGAAAGACTCGAATTTTGGCAACTCACCTCTACAAAAGCTGCGTTACAAAACATCCGATCGGTTTCGGATTTCTGAACCAATTTTGAGCCAGCGCGCACAAGAAGCAACACCGGCAGAAAAGTGCGAAGCTGTTTCTGCGCTTTTGAAAGCAATGAACCCCAATCACAACAGTTGCGCAAAAATGTACCGCACGGTTTGGTCAAATAACCCAACAATTCTGGTGACAGCCACAAAAAAAAAGCGGAACATGCAATTTATAATTACAGTATATATAATCCCTTCCCCCTATTACTAAACGTCCCCCAAATACTAAAAACTAGGGTCCATCTCCAATTTTGGAAAATTTGTGGTTGGCCAATTTGACTTTTAATTGATCCCCTTTAGAAAACAATTTAAAAATAAACCTACCATTTGTGGGTTCTACCCCCTAATAATAAAANCGTTTTAAATTGAGATTTAATTGATTTTGAAATCGAGAAAAATAGTTTTTAATATTAAGGTCTGGCGCTTACTATTAGGGTCCCCCTAATAATAAATACAACCCTAATACTAAAAACTACCCGGGGTGTTTACTATTAGGGGGGGGGTTAGTATTAGGGGGAAAGGATTATATATATAATACATATCATATCATTATATATCTTACAATGGAATACATCAAGTGCATACCCTCCCAGCAATCATGGCATATCCCTGGCAACATCAGCAAGACCATAACTCCCACCTCCGCGCGCAATGCGGCCATCTCTTCCCGTTGACCTGGCTGTGTGTCTCTGTGTGTGGGTTTTCCTTCGAATCAGCTGAGAACTGGGTGACCCAAACTCACCAAATTAGGGTTTATGGTAATTACCACTATATTTTACGGTAATTTCTACCATATACTGCTTTGCGTTTGGTGCGGTTTTGACTCACTTATAGCTGTGCTTCGCCACCTTTTCGGTGGCCATCACTGTTTCCGTGCTCAGGCAAGGTACCTTTGATCTCGTGCTCCAACAAGGCCAGCCGGGCACGCCTGGATCCGTCAAAAGGTTCCCTAAATTGCTGCCTTACTGCCTGCGTTTTCCCGTAAGACTTTCTGTGTGTGTGAGCAGCACAGTGTTGTGTGTGTGTGAGACAAGCTGCAACAAGCTAATTGGAGGTCTTTCTTTCGCAACTCTACACTGTTCCCAAATCCCCATCTTTTGATATATTTTGCTGGTTAAATCTCCAGGTTTTGGATCCACCGAAATCAAATGTTAGCCTGTGGATTGTAAATGATCAGCGGGTTCATTTCATCTTCATGTTCGTTTCTCATTAATCATGGGGGGGCATCAAATGTCTTCTTGATCGTTTCAGGACCCGCTCAAATGGTTCACCCAAAATTGCTGGTTACCCTCTGGTCATCAAACACTTTGCCATGGAAAATTGCCATTGCTAGGCCGATCATCTGCAAAATTGCTGATTTTGCACAGCCATGCTGGATTACCAGAAAGATAGCAATCCTGATTGTTGCTGAGATTCCCACCGCTTGATTCCCATAGAAACCTCCACAAAATCCACCAAAAATCCCAATCTCCACGCTTTTGGCCGAGGCCAAGCGGCAACTCGGCATGGTGGGTGAGCGCCTCCCTTCGCACCTCCTCGGATGATGGAAAAAAATTGAGGATCTGAGGATCTGATGGAGATGCAACTGGAATATACTGGAATATATACCCTCCAGTAAATTAACATAGATCCTGGCAGTTTTGGGGCTTTCACGATGAGTTTCCACTAAAATAATAGTTATTTTCAGGGTCTATGTTAATCTACCAGAGGGTAACTGGAATTCATGTGAATTAATGGGAGGGAATGGGATGTAATGGGAGAAAAAGGGAATCGCCACGGAAAACTCCAAAGTCTGGAGAAAAACCATGGAAATTCTCGGGAAAAAGTGAAACATCTTGGACAACTCTGAAGATTTGCCTAACAGCATCGGAGGTTGGTTGGCTTGTTTTGGTGGAAAGATCTGGGAATCAAGGATTGAATGGGTTAGAATCATCCCGACTTAACCGGTGGAAGAGCCCCATAGATCTCACAGCCAACAGTGGGATTTAGATTAAGGTTTCCCTTTCCCGGCTGATTGCAAGTGGAGCCATACGTCCCAAGAATAATATGCACTCCGTTCTCAAACATCACACCTTGAGGGATATGGGTGTCTGCAAGCACCAACTAGACCATCAAGTGAGCTGCACCAACAAGTTCATGCGCCAATGATGGAAGACTATAACTATACCCATTAAGTCATGTGTGCTATGGTCAAAACCTCGTGTATGGTTTATGTTCACCCCACCACTATCAACGGAATTCCTTACCAAGGACCAAGGGTAGATCCGTCTCTATTTTCATTGACGATCATCCCCCAATTAATGGGTCAATCTAATCCTATCCAATCCAACAAAATTGTTCATGTCACAAAAGTTAAGTCACCAGATAAAGCACCAATCTGCGAAACAGCTCTGAGAGGGAAAGCATGGTGATGTTTTCTCCTCTCGTGCGTCTTCCTGACGTTGTCTTTCTGCGTCCTCAGGCAGGTGGAAATCCAGGGCTGGGTGGAACCCTGCAGAATTCCGAAATCCGATGTGATAGATGAGATATGTTTTATGTACAAAATCATGTCTATATATGTACATGAGAGAGAGAAAGAAAGAAAGAAAGAAAGAAAGAAAGAAAGAAAGAAAGAAAGAAAGAAAGAAAGAAAGAAAGAAAGAAAGAAAGAAAGAAAGAAAGAACTATTTCGATAGACCACCAACACTTCCACAGATTGATCCATCATACTAACTCATGATGCAAACAGGCACGAGAATCGTTGACAGTCCGATGAAAAGATCCTTGCATTAGGTGGTAGGAGAACTCCCAAATATATAACAACGATGAACCAGGCTGTTTTTGGCACTTGCACACTTGAAATGGTCCAGAATTGGTCAAAACATCTCAACTTCATGAGAATCCTGCTTCTCATCTGGATTCTGTCATCGTTGCCAAAAAGTGCATGGCAAAACCTGGTTGTAGCAGCAACCCTCCATGAAAACAGAACAGGACATCAGCCTCCAAAACTGTGCCACCAAAAATACCCCAGCTTCATTCCATAAGATACTGCTTGCTCGGCTAGGTATGTATTTCTACACATCTTCAGGTGGTTTTCCACTTGTTGTTTCATTTGCACCATCTAAAGTTCATTTCCTAACAATTTTCATCATAATCTACCAAGTTCAAAAGTTCCGCGATTTGGGGATAACCTGACAATTCACTTCCTGTACCCAGATATTTGGCCCTGGTACTCCAAAAATAGCTGGAATATTAATGTTCATCCCCAAATCATCCTCCAAATTATCATTCCATGGGTATTGAATGGTATTGACCCATCCACATTTGGTGGTGAAATTACAATTCCCATCATTTATCCTAATATTGGAGAAAGCCCCGGTTTCATGATAAAGGTTCAAAGATTTTTAAGCGTCAAATATAGAGTAGGGTAAACGGTAAATATATGTCTAAATATACCATTTAATGACACATCCCCCATTTACATTCCGTTTACTTAGCATACCCTCCAGTGTTCAAACAAGACTTGCTGGAAAATCCACCATTTATAGATGAATTTCTCAGCCAGAAACCTCTATTTCCTTCGGGGATTTTCCAGCCCGCCACGTTTGATGACACCGAAGGGTATCCCCAAAAATCATCCCATCAATATCCCATTAGCATATATATTCCATTACCTGTAGATATACCTACCATAAACCATACTTAACCATTGCCCGAAGGGTATCCCCAACAAATCATCCCGGTTGTCCCATAGTGAAACGAGCGCTGCCCCGGCCATCGCACCTTCGAACGCTGGTATTCGTAGATCAGCACCGTTGCGCTGACGCCAAAGACCACTGCCTCGCCTGGGTTGCGCCAAGGGCCCGGGCGTTCTGTCAATGAATTGAACGGGGGTTGGCAGATCATTGTGATAAATGTCGTTGTTTATTGTATCAAATCAGTATATTATAGTAGCATATAGTAACTATAGTGGTTCAAACGGTATATGAATCATATACTATAGTGGTATGATACTCGTCTATAATTGGACTAAATTACTGAGTAGTACGTGATGGTAATTCACTATAAAATCATTGATCCAATTGTAGTATTCGATGGTGTGATAAATGGTTATAATCTTGATCTGCTATTTTGACTGGTCATGATGGTTATAGCAACCCCAAAGCGGTAAAAACATAAAGTTCAAGTAAAATAACAAAAAAAATACAATTCATTACAATTCTATCTTTTTGGAGGTTGGCATATTGTAGCTGTAATTATAGTACAAAGTCGGAATGAATTGTAATTGTAATTGTCATAGCAATAGTCGCACTATTAATAATGATGATAGTAATATTACGCAGAGACCCCGTGGTTTGCCCGGACTGCAAAATTGAGGATGCCCTGTTGTCGAACATGATAAGAGAAATTGCAGAAAGCACTGCGTATACGCAGTGTTTTCTGGTTTAGGATTCAGAGTTTTCAGGATTTAGGGCTTTAGGGTTTAGGGTTTTAGCGCTTAGGGTTTATGGTTTTAGGGTGTAGATTTTAGGGTTTATGGTTCGTCGTCTGGGAAGTACATAAACACTGGCCCTGCGAAGGCATTTGAGCATGTCGAAGGATAATGTTTGAACACCGTTGTAACTTCCCGGGCAAACCACAGGGTCTTACCGTAATATTAGGGATGTCTGACAATGATACTGGCTTTTGACTGAGTATTGTATTATGATGATCATATTGTTGCATGAGAATAATGATAGTGCTAATGCAATAGCGATAGCAAGAGCCAGAGCAATAGTGACAGTACGGGTAGTACACGTAAAGAGTAATAGTAATAATCATAGCAATAACAAAAGTAGTAACAATCATCATCGTCATCATCCACAATCAATAACAATAGCAATATATATAGTATATAATGGTGATAAGTATAATATATTATAATATATGATACTACGAATGATAATCATCATCACCACCATCGTAAACTACAGTAACTGTTTCTTCATGCAGCTCGGCTGAGGCCAGGACCCAACATGGTACATCCAGCCTGAACTGCTTGATCATGAGGGAGTTTCAATCGATCCTAGGCAGCACGGAAAAAAAGGGTCAAGATGGGTCAAGATGGGTCAAGGGTCATCGTTGCCAGTTGTGATGTGCAATTGCAAAGTGAACGCAGCAATCTACTGGGAAAATTGCTGGGTTTTTGCTCTCATCCTTTCTTAACCTGGACCCATTCAACATATTCAAGCTGAAACAACCAATGAAAATGGAACAGGACCGCTGAAATGTCTGAAAGGCATGGCTTTCCGATTGAAAGTGGCGATGTCCGGTTCCATGGTTGTCTCAAACTGGGTACTGCTTCTGCCGTGCCAAGCAACCGTCTGCATCAGTCGAGAAGCAGAGACGCAACATTCCTGACGGATACCATGCGTCACTGCTTGCTGTATCCTGAAGAATACTATAGGTGTGAAATAATCGAATCATCATAGCTATCATTAGGGTGGCATACCTGAAATCAAAGCGATACCAGGCATACCTTAAATCGGCTCAGTAGCATAGCATCAACATGTCCGTGACCTTTTCAGAGAGAACCTCAAAAACTGGCTGTCAAATTGGGGTCCCGCCAAAACCAATCTGGTTGATATCCCATGATATCCCCATGTTTGTTGCTATCTGTTAAGTCGGTTAAGTGTAGGTTGCGCTGTTGGAAGATCCTGGAGTTTTGCTCCATCGCCATGTTGGTTGGGCAGCCACCCCAGTCCCCTTTCAAGTTTTCCATGTGAATTGTCTTTCTTTCTTATTTTGTTTGATGGGCAAATGTCCTATATCTTGTGATGGCCAAATTTCTGACCTTTGAAACTTGAAACCCTCAACTTTGTGGTTGATTGAATATCATTAAAATCCATGTTCGTTGGGCAAATTCTATGTGTTCTTCGTTATACTTTCTTTGGTGGGTAGATTTCTGGTTCCTTCCGGTTGTTCCTGGGGAAATGTCCATAAATCTCCTGACTTTTGAACCTCCCTACTTACCCTTTGGTAATCAAACATGGCTAGCTGGGAAATCCCCGAACTAAATGGAGGTTTTAATATGTTTTAATCCAAAAATCATCGCTGTAAATTGGTGGAGTTTCCAGCAAGCCATGTTTTATTGCCGGAAGTTCTTCTTGGTCGAACACGAAAATCGCGAAAGGTCCTGAAACGTCTTGCTTCGTTCCGCTGCAGCCATGGCCACCTTGGCTACTGGCCGTGCAGCCTGCCGTATACCTCGGCGTTTGCGGCTTCAAAGTTCCAGATCCCAAGAACATCCAAGAACCAACTGGTGGTTCAATGGTTAAAATGCGAAAGTGATCTTGGATTTGGGATCGTCATGGATCATTTTTCCTGACAAATGAAAGGCAAACCAATGCCGAAGAATTCTGCCTCTCAACGGCCAACAAAACTCGTTTTTCATCTGCCTTCCCAAGAAACTCGACATTCCGCTCGAAAAACCAGGCTTATCCTTGGAATCCACCCAGAAAAACGATAAATCTTTGGGGGTTCCCCAGTTCCAAATCCACTCCCAATGAACACCATGGGGATCTGCTGGGGCTCCAGCCCAGCAAGGCCAACTTCCCTATGGGAAGCCTCGAGAGCATCAACACCACCTCAGGGGGGGGCGGAGATGGCCGCTTTCTTCTCAATGAAACATGGTGAAACACACCAAAAAAAGAGATAGCAGGGATAAATCAAGGATAAAGTCCTTGGGGTTGGGAAAGATTATGGAATATTCATATTATGTACAGAAACAGCTGCTATGGAAGTATCAGCCACCTAGTGCGTGCCTGCAGTTGGTTGGAACAAAGGGACCTTGCCATCGAAACCAGCAGTCTGATGTTTAAGAGGTGCATCTATTGTTTTACGTGATAAAGGTTCCCATCACATTTGGAGGTTTCCTGAAATGGGGGATACCCTTAAATCATCTATCTTCATAGGAGTTTCCATTATAAACCATCCAGCTATTGGGGCTCCCCCATTAATGGAAGCCCCCATTTCGACGCTTTGCTAGCTTCATTCAAGGAGACCAGCCGTCAACAAGTGCAACATGCTCCCACAAGTTTTTCAATGCGTGAATCCTCGAAAGAGATAGCCTAATAGCTGGTTGGCGGTTTCAGCCCAGAGATCTTAGCCAACTGGGAACATTTGAAACTTGCTTGAAACATGTTGAAACCACAAAGCCTGGGAGCCCAGTTTTGAGGCGCCCCACCATGGCGAGCAATGGTAAGGCGCAGGCGCCGCCGGTGACAGGCTTTGAACGGTGCTGCAAGGATTGGATTGTCCAAACCTCAAACGTTTCGTTTTAGGATTTTTGGATATTTTAGGGATGTGGATGACATATGTTGAACAACTGAACATGATTGTAAGATGATGGACCATTGGACCATCATCGACCCTGAAGTTTCAGCGCTCCAACACAGCATCCACACTTCCTGAGAGATATGGGAGGCCGTCAGCTGTTGCCCGATCCTGTCCCAAGCCCTTTGACAGTGGTGTATGGGTCGAGATTTTCGGTTTTAGGAATCAGGGCCTAGGGATCCACATGTGTTTTGGGTCTGCTTCAAGGCAACTTGTCATGGTATGCATATTTTGACCCATGCCATAGACATGCGACAGCTGCTTTCATCCGCTTCGCAGGGTCCTAGTTTCATGTCATCATGGCAGTTTGAGCCACAGCTGAAATCGTCCAGATTGGGCAGCCAACAACCACAACAACTCCTCCGGGAGGGGTGGCAGTGATGTATCAACTTCAGAGCATCGTGGTAAATCAACCATTCAGTGACCAAGTTTCACAACATGTAGACTGGTACAGACCCATTTCAGGGTGAAATAACCAGTCGTTTTGGGCTTCTGAACTTCTGATCTCCATCAGCTGGAACCGGGGTACGTTTTCAGCATGTGACAATCCCAAATTTTGGGGGGTTCTGGGGAAGACTTGTGGGCCATGGTTCCAAATCAAACTATGAAGCATCGAAAGAAAGGCGAAGGAGAAATGGTCAAACATCAAACGTCCCAAATCTGGTCCACGTTCAACCTCAAGCCTAGGATTGTTCACACACTAGAACCAAAGAGTTACCATCTACCAAACATGGATCCAATAGAAACAACTCGTTTGTACTCCTCGATCCACATGTGCATTTTTTTCACCGCGCATGTCGCAGGGAAAACTTGGACCATGGGGCTCCTTTTTTCGGCGGTGAAAAGGTAGGCATGCCAGCTGTTGATGTGGGGTTGCGTGGATTTTGTTGGGAAAAGTTGCGGGAAACATCGGGAAACCATGGTTTTACTCCAACTGTAAGGATTTCCTGGCGATCTTCCCTCCAAACAATTCTGGGATAATCAGATTGATCATATTTCTCACCAACCACTTTGGGTGATTCTGCTGGTGCAAATGCTCTCCGGACAAATTGAAAAGGTGTAACGCACTGAAATGGCAGGGTTTAGTCGTGTTCAGAACTGAAGATCTACACGGAAATTTTCGCGATAAAACCTAAAATGGGGGTACCCAAAAATGGATGGTTTATAATGGAAAATCCATCTATAAATGGATGAGAACTGGGGGTACCCCTATGACTTAGGAAACCTCCAGATTCTCCATGGAGTCTCCATGCCGAAACCTGTCAACTTCGCCACGTTGTGTAGTTTCAACCGCCAACATGGGTCTTTCGGAACTATGCGTAGTGATGGAAATAAACACATATTTTGCGTTAGCCTGAAAATGAGGTACCAAAAAATATTCGATGATTAATCATCGTTTTCCCCCTTAGATTAGCAATTTGGGGGTATACAGTACCCCATGTTCAGACAAACGCTTATTCCAAACCATCAAGCAAAGAATGTAATTGGTCACCTGGCATGGGCAGCCTAGTTGTCTGTTCAGATCATGCACCTTTTCACCGCCTAGCCCGAAGCATGTCTCCGCGGTCGGAGTATGGAATTGCGAGTTAGGACAAGGACCTCTGTGGATATTATATAGGATGTAATAATTGATATTAGAATATGTTATTCCATATCTTTCAAGTATAATTATTAGGTGTCTTTGTCACAAAAATGTCACCCATCACCATCAAAACTGCAGCTATTTTCTTGCCCCAACTCATGGAGTCGCCATCCCCATTCAAAAGCGCTTGGCGCGATCGGCTGAGCATGCGGAACTCGAAAGAACTAATGTGATATTTCAAAAGTTGGCTCGTTGTATTGGTCATCTACCCACTCAGATTCATGGTCTCACTTCATCTGGCCGCTGGAGCAGGTGAAAGCTGCTGAAAGAGGTCGTATGTGCTGAAAGAACGAACAAATCTAGAGAATGTGTAACGGCCCCCAACTTTGATATAATTAATCTAATGCATATAATGCATTGTTTTTTTTGGCCAAGTACAACAATCATCTACTTACGGCGTGGTCGTTCGAAGCCCTATGAAAAGGAAAGACATGTTGAAATTGCTTGCAGCCATTGGATGTATGTGTCCAAATTTGCACCCAAGCTACTTTATTGCCAAACACAAAAACCTACAATGGAAAATATCCAAGCATCCTCCAACACAGGGTTCGTCTAAAGAAACCCTGTGAAAAACTATGTCGTGCCAGAATCAGCAATTGAGGTACCATTCACAAGCGTGTTTCCCCAGGTTTTGCTGATTCAATCCCAAAAATTGTTGTTCAAGACCCGCATCAACTGTCGGTAAACCCATGTCCAACCCACCATAATATTGTGACCATAAAACACGAAGTCCTCCTATGTATATCGCAACCTCAAACCAACATGCCAAGAAAAACGCAACTTTAAAAAAAGGCACCTACAAACAACTATCATCTGCAGATTCTCCATCTTTCGGCCATCAACCCATCCACCACCCTTGCCACGTGTGCCGCGGCCTTCATGGCGGACTTCTTGGCCAAGCGACACTCCACAGGTGTCACCTCCAAAACCTCGTCCGTGTCCATGAAGCCCAACCAGTCGTCGATGCTCATCTGGCGCCGTGGGTCCCAAAAAGTCTGAAATCTTGATCCAAACCCAGTGGAGATGATTGAAACCAAGATTCTTGGGGGGCTGAAATACAGATTTGTTTGTGTTTCAATGATTTCAATCCCCGGCTGTTTGCTTGAGACATCTTATGTTTGGCGTTGATCATCAGAGCCAAGCAGAAACTATGTGCAAAGAAACATCTTCTTGCAGGTTGGCCAAGGGCCAACAGATCCAGCATGGACGGATACTGCACTACCAAAGATGAACGCGTGTGCCGACGGACAAAGACTGTGCTCCATGGCCGCGTACGCGACCCTTCATACCCAACCCTTGCATCGTGGCCGGTGTGCGAAGCTCTACAATTACTTGACACCCCCACAACTTGCGACTTTTCTTGGGTATACCCGCCTTGTATGGTAATTTTCTGTAATTTTACTCATACATGATCATCTTTAAATCCCATCATGTTGTTGGTTGCATATAGAATTGGGGTTGACCCCCCATCATATTTCGCTGGAAGCACCTTCCATCAAACCAATACAGACCCTGCCACCAATCGCATTAAAATACGAATAAAAACCAATAGCATCAAAACGTCTCATATGTTTGCAAAAAAAATATTTCAATATCAATCCATTAAAATCGTTAATATGTTGAGCCAAAAAATCGAAAATTCAATATCAATCCCATTAATATCTATGAAATCTCTCATATCCTTTCAAAACAAATTAGAAAATTTTAATCTCAATCCGAATTAAATGAAATCTCTCATACTTCAAAAACACAACATTTCCCCATACATTCCCCATCTTTCCGCTCGAAAAAACGGCGGCCCAACCGCCACAAAGACCTGTCGGTATGGCACCTGAATTTTGCCATTCAGGTTCTCTGTGACCTGCGCGCACGCCGCGCGCACGTTACTCACGGCCTTCTCCTGGCGTCGGACTGGACGACTGTCTGACGTGGGGGATTATATACCATCTGGCATATTAACAGTTCGACCCTGAGAATAGCTATTTTTAGAGGAAACTCATCTTCCAAGCCCAAAAACTGCCAGGGTCTATGTGAATTTACCAGAGGGTACTACCCTATGGATCCAAATGCTAGCTGAGAAGGTACTTAACCCTTATGATATGACCCCCCAAATACTTCCTCAGAAGGTACTTGGATCCATAGGGCTAAGTATATTGGAGGTGTCCTGAAATAAGACCCCCAAATCATCCAGAGTTGGACCATTGTAGTACTGAAACCAATGGTTTTGGGGATCCCCCATTTGAAGAAACCCATATATGTCTATATCTGCACGAAGTAGAAAAAATACAACTGATCAACTTGACTATGGGTACCAAGTTGTCAACAAGTGGTTGGTATTTCATCTATATACTTGTATACGTGTATATATATACATCATGGTAGTACTTTGTATATAATATACGGTGGGTGATTAACTTACTATTATATGCTGTATGCTTAATAGTATTATTCAAATCTTAGTGATCAGACGCCATTAGCGATTGGATACCATTAGTAATTAGTGGCATTGCTGATGTTGTGCAAGTATCATATTATCAATATGTGTCATAAAGTATCAACAACATGTGAATGATATGTGTACCCTACAGTATGAATTGGCTTAGAGCGAGAGTTGGACCGATATCATATATCTACAATCATTTTATATGTACAAGAATAGCACATCAGAAGTTGAACTTCTAATCTGAAAATCAATGGTCCCAGCTTCTCTGGAAATCCGGTGATAGGGGTTTTCACCTCAACTGATAGCCGTGTGGGACGACCCAAATCAGCGTCATCATCCTGGGGTTTTTTGCGTATCATTGTGTATCCTGATCTACATTGGTACCGCAGAATCTCTATGCATGATGAAAACATCCTTGATTCAACAACCATGCGGTAGAGGAGATTGTGCCACTGACCCTTTGTAGAATCAAGCTGCTAGCCTTTTCCAGGGCCCCTGTTCATCGCCGTACAATCTCCATGATGATGCTTGGTGTTCATGGGGAAACCCAGTGAAGATGGACTATGATAATTCCCAATACATAAAGGGCAAGCTGGTAAACCCCAAACAGTCATCAACCAACCAGCATGTGTCAATTATATCACCATATGTTTGGATGGTTGAACAAAAATCGAACCCACAATAAAATGAGGCTTGATCCACGTTACTCAATATTTTGACAAACTCCCAAACTAATCATCAACCACGTATCAAACATATCACCGTATGTTTTATGATCGAAGCATTCTAAAGCCGATGAACAAAGGATGGTCAATCCAAAAAAAGAAAATAGGTTGGTAAGCCTCCCCATCAATGACTTATCCCAGAACTCAACGAGGCCAGCAAGGCTGACAGGATCTCCGTTTCTCACTTCAAAGGCAGAATATAAGAATATTCTGATGGATTTGAACTAAAATGTATGTATATATACAGTATGTATATATGTTTACGTATAGGATTCCGCTGCATCAATTAATCCACAAGAAAATTCACCATCTAACAGTGATTTTCCTGATGTGGATCAACTGAGCCTTGGTGATGTTGACGGTCAGGTCTGTCTCCTGGACATCCCATGGCTTGAAGAGACTAAGTACAGAAATACATGGCAGACTCGAGATGTGGCACATGTGTATCATAGTACCCTCTGGTTATTTAACATAGCCATGGAAAATGGCTAATTTTGGATGATATTCCCATTAAAACCTCCATTTATAGGGGATTTTCCATGGCTATGTCAAATAACCAGAGGGTATATGATATAAATCACCGTTTTGGTGGATCTGGGGGGGTTCTTACCTGTACACTTACTACTAAAACGAAGATTCAAGCTGACTTTGGTGGATCAAAGGGCCTTCGAGGCCTTTGTGGCTTTTGATGGTAGGTCTTCCATGCCTTAATCTACCTGAGAATACATGTTCACAAATATACCATATGTATCGATATATGGGAACCATCTTGCCGGAGTAGGAATCCAAACAACTCTACAAAAACCAATAGTTTGTGACATACTGCATGACCTGGTCAAATTTGTGACATACGCATCTGCATAGAAAGCGAGAAAGGCGAAAGAGGGGGAGATGTCTTGATACAAGCGTCTTCATCTGAATTGATTCGATACTCACTTCAATTGTTCAAGTCTGGTTCTTGATAGTGTATACCGAATCCATATCATACCACAATTTACAGTCTTCGTTTTGGTTTGTTGCAAAATTGTGTACCCCCGAGTGGTTTATCATCATACTTCCATATACTGCCCATTAGCATGGATTATGGGGTGGCAATCAGTCTCAAAAAATCAGCCTCATTTCTGCCGGCGCACCCGGTTGTGCATACCGATCACTTGGCCAGCATAGACTTCTTCAGCATGCTGGCGGCCAGGGTGCGCGAACGGATGGGCTAAAGAGGAAGACTACAAGGCATCGGGGAAAGGAGGTAGCCACTGCTGGGAAATTTGGATGGTACAAGTTTCTAGAAGTTTGTGATGGTTTGCATTCCAATTCATTCTTGATTGTCTCAAGTTGGAGTCAATATGTTTGTATGATATCAAAGATGTACCCTCTGGTAAACTAACATAACTATGGAACATCACAATTTTTAATGGGAAAATCCACTATAAATAGCCATTTTCAATAGCTCTGTTTAATTACCAGAGGGTACTTGTTCCTGATTCCAAAGAAAATTCGGAAATATGGATCCGTTGTCCTCATCACACGACAGGGAACTGAACATCAGAAAAGGTTCCAAACCACCAACTGCAGGATCTCACCAAACCTCGACAGAATAAGACCCTTGAGTTTTAACCTTTGATACATGGATGTGTATGAAAATGGGCTATCAAACAATCCTGCCAAAAAAAAAAGTTTTAACCATTTGGATTTTGGGGTCTTCCATATTTTTCGCCTACCTTTCCAGAGAAATTCACATGGAAAGAACCCAAAAAAATGCTGTTTTCACCAACCTTGGAGGTGGTCACAACCACCCAACCACCATCTCTCTGTTCTGCCATCCCTAAACCGGGGGCCCCCTTCGAGCCTCAACGAAGAAGCGGCCCTTCAACTGGAAGTTTAAGAGACTGTAGTAGGTTGCCTTGAGAGTCACATCCCGCGCAGTGGAGAGTCACATCTGTTTTCTTTCGGAAGATCTCCAGTTATGGGTTAATTCCACTTGTATGTATATATATATATATATCAATATGATTAATATATAAATAGATATCATGTATGAATATATATAGATATATAAATGTTGATATGTGTATATCAATATATATATATGAGATATAAATACATATATATATATATATATATAGTTTTATATATATATATATGTATATATAATTATATATATATATATATCACTAACCGGGATGCACATCCTCTCATCCTCAAGTAGCCATGTAAGTCCTGGTCACCGCATCTTCCATTGGCTGCGGTGAAACAAACGAACCAACAAACTTAGGCGAGTATAGCAAGGAAGCAAAAAAATCAGCAAAACCCATATTCTCAATGTTTTTATGGGATATAATAGGATGACTATTATGGGTTCCTAAACATTGTGGGTTCCTATAGTCATCCTATAGTCATCCTATAGTCATCCTATAGTCATCCTGTAGTCATCCTATAGTCATCCTATTATATCCCATTATAGTCATCCTATCATAGTCCTAAAATCCCATTGGGGATATTAGTGGGGAACCCACAATCTCAATGGGATATAATAGGATGACTATAGGATGTAATGATGTATAATCGTTTTCCCCGTTCATACTAAACACCCTCCAGAATCACCGTGGTTTTTGGGGGATGAAATAACACCGGCACGCCTTTCCCGTGGCTGTGGTGGCAATCGAGCCCTTTTCCTGGCTCAGGTTTCTTGGTAGCGCCCACGGATGTCCCAACACAGAAAGTCCAATTTTGGTGATCGCCCGGATATTGATACACACCTCTTGTAGGTCCTTCCTTTCTCAGCAACCGCAAAAAATAGAAAAAAATCAAAAAAGATAGAGGTCTACAGACCCGTGTGCAGGCAAGCAGTGAGCTCGGTTTGGGGGTCCTGCAGTGCTGGGACTGAAATGTCCATGACATCATTAGATATCTAGCTTTGCAAAACTAAGCTGAGCCTTGTTGGTGAATTCACACGAAATGCGTCGCGTCTCAAGATGATCAAAGATCAAACGGAAAGAAATACCCCGAAAACTGACCTGGACCATGCTGCCATTCTGACACAAGCGAATTGCATGAAAGCATCTGCGTAGTTTGCGCTTTATTCATGATAATTTGATGTACCATCTGGTTATTTAACATAGCCATGGAAAATCCCCTATAAATGGAGGTTTCTAGCTGGGAAAATCATCCAAAATTACCCATTTTCCATGGCTATGTTAAGTAACCAGAGGGTCATTTGTGACAATTGATGGTAAAAAAATGGTAGTTGACGCTAGTTCAACTCACTCACCAACTGAAAGCCGTTTCTGAACGCAGCAGAAATCCGCTCTGCGCACTCGAATCTTCACTTCACTTCCATCGAACCTCAGAATAGTCAAGATTTTCAATCATCAACTTGTCGTGAGTCCTCCCCACCATTCAGCCGTGAAGGAATATACCTACGTATTAATACATGCATATGCATGCATATGTATGCATATGTATGCATATGTATGCATATGTATGCATATGTGTGCATATGTGTGCATATGTATGCATATGTATGGATATGCACACATGCATATCTAATATGTGTCTATGGGCCATAAACAATGTATGAGCACAAATACAGTAGGTAGGATGTCAATATGAACCGGTAGAGTTCTCAGTCTGTAGAGATTCCATGGAGTTGCTTCAAGGACTGAGGAATGGAACAGAAACTGCCATTTGATTAGTCAGACTTGGCCAGTGTACATTACCTCAACAAACATAATTATATGTGTGAATATATATATATATATATTGCTTGTCGACTGTATATAATACAAAAATCATTGTTAAACATCGTTATCTCAAGTTTTGTCCCATGTGTGTTGGAGATCTCTGCAATCGGGTCAAAAACGGGCACCCCAAACGGGCAGCGCATCTGTGGCCCCATAGGTTAGACATTTTGAAACATATAGCCCGTACCCCATTGACTTGTAGACGGGGTTCTTAAGCTACGGAGAATCAGAATATCGATGTGTATATCCATGTGCATATGCACACATGTTATGATTATGGCTATGTTTCTCTCATTCGAGGAAATGCCCTGCAAAAGGAACAACGTCTTAATTGGTTTAGCCTGGTGAAGTGGTGTGTCTGTATGGTCCCGTCCTCTGTCCACCTAATCCCCGCCCGCAAAGGTATACCATTTCTCGATTTGAGCCATAAAAAATCGCCCTGCCACCGTGAAACACTGGCTGGTTGATCGGTATTCCTATATCATAGTCCCCAATAATCCCCAATAGATTAGGTAGTATCAGCCCCTATCGTCACCAACAGGCTGGGTAAAATAATTCACATTTTTTGCTACCCCTTTCACACCATCATTCCTTGGTTCGGTCGCAGTGAGGTCAGGAGCAGGAGCATGTTAAATGTTAGTCTGAAAATATGGTACCCCCCAATTCCAATGGATTCTCTGAATTTTCCCTCGTAAAAATGGCCATGACTCGCGGCATCCCCCTTTCTTGCGGGGAACCCCCATGGGAAGCCAAGCTGAACCCCCACGTCGTGTGTGCCACGCCACGGTCCCCAGTGCGAAAACTGCGACGACATCACGGCGCTACCTGAGGTCCTGAGGTTCCAGAAGGCGATCGAAATTTCAACTGACATGGAAAACCTATGGGTTTCAATTGGAAAATTATATAGAAATGGTGGGTGAATGAGATATCTCGAAGTTTTCTTGTGTTCATCAGTCTTAGTATCTAATCAATCAACTATGGCATCCATCTACTTGTTCTATGGTTTTCCTACGGTTGACGGTTGAACTATCCAATCCTGTCTAAGTCACTAGACATGGAGATACACTGGGAAAATCGCAAGTTTGGGAGCATAGTTCAATATTTGAGATCTCGGGACGCAGCCATGTTTATAACTCGTTTTGAATTCCAAGTGGATATTTGGCAATGGCACGAAAATGGGGGAACCTTGCGGAGCACAAGGAAGATTGATATGTTCCGTATTAAACCACTGAGACCATCCAAATTTGCAGGTGGGGGTTGTCGCCAAGTGTCATTTGAATGGTGATCTTATGCGAAATTCCAACAAAATTGTGGGTTCAAATTTTCCAGCCCATCCAGTGGCCGGTTGTCTAAGTAAGAGCCAAGTTTTGCCCTGACTCGGCTGCTGGCATCGTGTCGATAAGCAGTGTTCAAAAGCCCATGTCGTCTCTTTATGCTGGTTGGTTAAGAACGGATTTCCCAGGCAAAGGATTGTGATAACCCAAAGATATTGGATAGTATAACCGTATAACCCCATATAAAGCAATGATAATATAATAATCATCCAACAGGGGTTTTGAACACAGCCCAGTTGTAACAAAGGATCATGGGATGATGCCCATGAAAGATTTTACCTGTTGGCACTGGAAGATCTGTCACAAGCACCACTGTTCCACAGTGATTCGCGTCGCATTCAAAGTCACTCATCTGAGACATCAAGTCTGGTACGCCTTGAAACTTGAGGATCTTCAGCTTGTAGTCAAGCATAGCTTGACACCGGCCGCATTGATTGACCCTTTGACTTTTGTAACTCCGCAGCAAGACAAGCGCAGCTGCACATGGACCATCTGAGAGACCTCCTGGTGTTGGAGCGCTGCGAACTCACGGATGCCAGGTCTGCCTGGGGATTCCAGTCCAATGACAGTATGCTTCACCCTAACAAAATCTGGATCTAAGATCAGACAGAGGGAAATTTGCAAAGAGCCGTTTGAAGTTGCCTCGAAAGGCACTGCCGACGAGAAAGCAACCAATCAGGGAGCCATGGTCCCCTCTGTTTGGGAGTAGGATGGGTGTGGCTTTTGAGATTGAGGTGGCTACAACACGAGTTCCAGCCAATGTTGGCAAATACAGTGCTTGAAGCTCCTACTTCCAGGGTCAAAATTCTGTATATAGCCCAAATTGAGATAGTTCCACTGCTCGCCCAATGTAGTCAGCTTTCCAAAGATCTGAACAAAATGCAATCCGCTATCTTCATGGATGGGCGATCCACTGAGGACCTGCACCTCACATGGAAATTGGGTGACCTCGGATCAAACTTGTTGCCCTCCATGGCTTCCGGGAATTTCCAGTGTCTGAAAGGTGTGCAGCCAAGCTTCCAAATCCCCGTGCTTCATCACAAGCGACGCAAAAGTCCCAAGCTTTGAAAAGCTGCAGTTGTAGACCCAATGTCTTTGACGGCTCCTCCTCCGTGTAGAGGACTCGGGACCAAGCGCAGCAGCCACAACAGCCGAACATGGGTCCGTGCGGATCACGGAGGACCCTTTCGAGATCCGCCAACCTTCCAGCAGCAGGAAGCTATGAACAGCATCACCACTCAAAGAGGCGATCATGCTCACAGAGATATGCCCATGGCCGAGTCAAGCGATAGCAAGGCAGTGAGCACTCTTGTCATGAGCTAAACACTGATGGTGAGAAACTAAGCCAAACATGGGATGAATATGGGTGAATTTCTCACAGCAACGAAGATCAGGATAAAGGCAAAATCTGGATTGAAGCACAATGAATGACGAGGAAAATAGGAGATTTTTTCTACCAGAGAATCAAGTCATCGTTGGATTGTCCTGGGACTAGGACTCTGCCGAGCAATATATAGATGGCTCCCAGGACGTCTAAAGCGCAGTCCTCTGCGCAAACTTGCCCGGCAAGCCAATCGTACAGCGCCTCAGCCAGTGGAAAGCCATGAGGATCCAGGGAAACGTCCCTTTCTTCCAGTCTTCGCTGTAAAAATTCTGCGATTTACATAACATGATCCATTGATTGGGGAAAAAAACTGGCCAATCCCTTCCAAAAAAATATCGAAAATTGCCTGCATGCCCTGGGGTTGCTGGGTGAGGCTCTGGGGATGCAAAATGGATGGTATCAAGAGGGTAGCATTCCACGGATGAGGGCCTGCTTGTTTGGTCAACCGCAAGAGATTCATGAATCTCCTCCTTCCGATTTCGTCCTCAAGTCATAACCAGCTCAGACTGTATCTCCAACCACCTCCAACCACATGACCAAAATAAGTCAGGAACCCAGTCTACATCAACCGTCGAAAGAAAGATGCTGAGGCCGATGACGTGGGAATTTCGAAGGTGAGGACAGTGGAATTTTCCACAGCGCCCGCCTAAGAGAAAAAATGGAGGAAGTGAAGGATTCCTTGCCACCCAACGGAGCAGCCAGATAGATTATATTGTTAATTAATGTTCATTATTTCAGTAGTGTAGCTAGAATGATATATCACGTTTACGATGACATATCTTCTTAAAACTGGCAGAAAGCCTTATTTAGTGTTTATTCTGTGGATAGCCGCAAAAGTGGCGATATCGATATCAATGAAAAACGATGAAAACCCCAATGGTTGGGCATTGGGGATTCCAAAAAAATGCAGCTCCTGTCTTGCAGGGTTCAAGGGCCCATTTTGGACAATTTTGTGATGTGGAAGCGGACTCAAATTCAGAAGTAGGGCAAGTCAAGAATCTAGAAATGCCCTACCTCCATGTCCAAGTTCTTTCAAGGTCAACGTGAGTTGCGGCATGAAATGTGTCGCAACCACTGTGTTTTGGGAGGCCTATATATATAGGAGGTGCATACTCAGAGATATGGTCCATACCTTGGTTGAAATGAAGGAACCCCAACTTCCTTTCCCCTTCGCGCAAGGATGAGTTCCTACTGGCCAAAAATCATTGGCAAAACCTGTATATTGGTTGGTGCATCTGGGATCTCATCAAGCTCCTGACGAATCCCCTAAAACATGTTTCAAAAGGCTCAAAATGATTGACCCAAATTTGGGACACTTCGATTCCAATAAGACCAGAACTACTTAATGGTAGATACCGTACTCACAATCACCTACATACCCAACTTCCGTGGGTCCATTGTACCTGCAAAGCATACCATTTCAGGGTTAATCCCAACCACCTCCATGCTTTGCAGCACACCCTGCTTCCTTTGCATCTCCTGCCGTGCGCAGGAAACTCTGGTTTTGTCCGTTCGTGAGCATCATTTATGTAGAGTAATTGTCCAAAAAAACACCAAAGCCACCACTAATTTGGTGCAAAACCAAGTTCTTGGATCTCCCAGCATTTTGTGTTCCGTCCATTTTTCCCTACAACTACCAACCCTAGGAGTTGAAGAAAAATCCGGGCTCCCCAAAATCTCATCAAACATGTTGGGATCTCTTGAAGAGATAGACATGGACTTGCCTACTCTCTTGCAAGGGCTTCACTTTGTATGCATGAAAATCTGTGGTCGTCATGGCTGAGTTTGAGCAACAAATGGGTTTGTCCAAAATCTTACAATAGTATGTTACCCCTAAATTTCATTGGATTATCATCATCTTCCATATTAAAATGTCCATTTGGGGATATCCATCAGTTTCAGACAATCCCAAATGTGTTTAAAAAGAGTTCAGGTTCCCTCGTGGTATCTTTTTACACAGCGGAAGTTGGCGAAGTGCACGTTGGCCAAGCGTAGCTTTCATGCACCCCTCAGGTTGGTAGGGTTTGCCATGGTCTGCTCGTGTAGTAGAAAATCCGACCTCTCACAGAAAGGACTACACAACAAATCCTAATCAGTTTCCTATAAAATTCAGCGATGTCCCTTAAGGTCTACGGTGTTTTTTGAAAATTTGGAGTCGTGATCCATCTAGTCCTTAGACGATGATCACCTAAGATACATCACCAATCTGCTGTTGAAAATGCTTGTCTCACTTTCCCAGCTCAAAATATCCCGCGCCATGCCGAACCTGCCCGAAGGACAAGTGGAAAGTGATATGAACCAATTCTGGGCCCACTGACTTACGTTGTATAAATGCGGGTTATATGATATTCTGATTGTGTTATGTCATAATTAATTATCATTCTTGCTCGTGAAACTCTTGTTGCTATCGTCATATAAGTATTGTGATCATTCTCATCATCATTGTCCTTGTCATCCTGATGATCCCTATTATCCTGACTATCTTTTTTGTCCTCCTCATCCTCATCATCATCATCATCATCATCATCATCATCATCATCATCATCATCATCACCGGCATCATCATTGTGGCCATGACAATCTGGAAATTCACGGTCAGATCCCCCATCTTTCTGCACCGCCGTCCTCCATGATGACACCTTGGAAGTCGTTCGGCACGTCAATGACCACTTCCTGAAAACAACCGGCGTCGGCGATCCCCCGGAACCGATGGACTGGCCTCTTTGATGAATCACTGGATTGGTTTCAGGTAAAACCAATAGGAAACCCTGGGTTTTTCCAATGAAATATGTAGGTGGCCTGTAAATGTTCCCTTCATCCAATGAGTAAATGACGACAACCCCGTCGCTGTTTAAAGTTTGAAGCTCTGATTTCATGACTTTCTCGTCTCAACTTCACTCTCAAATAGGACAGTCAAGCGATGTAAAAAGTCAGATGTCTTTTTTGGGCAAGCCGGCATCATGCACAGCGTTTGCACCGTACTTTATGGTACAGCCTCTTACAGCTTGTGATACAGTCCATCATGTTAGGTAGTCGCAGTCCTCATAGGGTTCCTCTTGCTTTCCAGTTTCAGGATTTTCACCTCAGGCCACTTGTGACCTCATGGTGACCTCATGACCTCTGAAATCTTTCAAGGCGCAAGGTGCTTCCACCTAGCCGTGATCGGATGGCCACCCTGCCCCTTTTTCAATCTGAAAACACCAGAAATCATTGGGGTCTGGGTCGGCTACAAACTAACCACAGAAGTTGGCAGGCTAAAGTAGGAATGCGTCACCAATTTTCTCTGGAGAAAAACATCCCACCATGCTCGAGAAATTCACTTCCCAAGTGTAAAGGCAAGGTTTTCTGCACCAAGAAACGGTCCCAAACTGCCAGGTCACCGCATAAAGCACTTTGTACATATCTATATAGACATATAGATCTAATACATAACATACGATATATGAACACAAAAAATATGTGTCTATATAGTATAATATATATATATATAATACATACATAGATATATATGTATGTATATATACACATATCATAATTATGTGTGTACATGAATATATGACATCTTACATCACTTACTCCGTGGTAAAGTGTCACAACTTCCCTCCTTAAATCGTTTTTCTGAACGCCCAGGGACGGAGCAAAACTTCGGGCGCGGAAACCATGAACTCAAAACCCTGTGCAGGTCGGGCAGCTCCGGGATTCCGAATGAGGATGGGGATACCTATGTGGATTTTGTGGTAAAAATCATCAAGTCTATCCATTCAAAAATAGTGATTTCTCATGATTTATCCAACAAAAAGTACATTTTCCCAAAATGGCATTAGTTCAGTTGAATCATTATAATTGATCCAGAATCCAGAGCTCTCTCTACAGACACAAATGAAAACTTGAGACAAACGTTATAAACCAAGCTTGAGTCATGACTACAATACACAGCTAACAGCGCCAAGAGAGCAAACACCCCTTAAGGGCGCGATGCTCACGTGGGCTGGCACACGAAAAAAAAGTTGCAAATCCAGAGCCATGTTTATGTCAGGGCACCAAGGTGTTCAATCTACATATGAAGTCATATGAATATACAATACATTGGGCCATTGGGCGAACTCATGCAGGTAACTTATCATACAGCTCGAAGATCCAGCTAGCAAATGATTTTGTTTCGAGAAAACCCTCTACAATTCCTGATTTCTACTTGGATTTGACATCATTCTGGACAAATGTCATGCTTTACCAACTCAAAAATGAGGTGATCTTGGGATGATTCTCCTTAAGACATCATTAATGATGACGACGTGGTGACATCGTTATAATTCACTGAGGACATGTTTTTTTCCAACCAAACATGTCCGAAAGATAAAGGATCCCTACGCTGGAACGACTCGCCAAGAGGTTGAAACTCTGCTGTGTGTGTGTGCCTGTATGTATATATATATATATGTATGTGATTATATATGTATATTTGGTACCCCTCGCCTTACTTACCTTTGACCATCTTACACTGTCATTTGCAGGGTTTTCATTACTTGTATATACAATTATACATACATGATTATGAAATATATGTTATTCATGTTTATCATACGGATAAGAGGTGTGTCTGTGTGTGTGTGTTTGCATGGAAATATTCAGCTACCACCAGTCACCTGGATCCCTGGCACGCCTCGCGACGCATGTTCTCCATCAAAATGCCCAACCTCTGAACTGGGCAGGACAATCCTGAGAGCCTGGTTTTAGATATTGTCATTGGATTGGTTCAAGGGGAAATCTACAGGAAACCACGGTTTTTCCCATGAAATATCAGGGTTTCCTGTAAATTTTCCCATTAACCAATCCATTGACATTGGAAATCCATGAATTCTCATGCCGAACATGATCCACAAATTGTGGATTGTCCAGATCTATGTTGGTTTACACCAGGGTACACCTACGCTGATCATTGGCTGAATGTTCTAGCTCCATCTGGTGTTGGTGGTTTTAAATCCCCGAAAAATGAAAGTCATCGCGGATTACCATCCCATTTCTCTGGTTGAAAATATGAAATGTTTACAACCACAAACCAATTTACTGCTTCATCTGCAGTTCTATCCTTATTTTTGGTTCGTAAACTAAAAAACACCAACCAGTTCCATCTCAATCTTTTGTTTTGAGAAACACACGAATCTTTCTGGCTCGCAGAACATTTTGACAATTTTCTGGGATGGTTACCCAGTTACTAATTCGCCAAAAAAAATCTAGTGACATCTAGTGACGTCGATGAATCATCCCATGTTCATCCATATTCATTGCTACACCATCTTTACCACACCATTTTCATGGGATTTCATGTGCTTTTCATGTCTTGTACTCCCTTTTTTTTCAGGCAACAACCCAACAACCAGCCACATCTCCAATCTTTCTCCCTGCGGCATCCGGCTGCAAAGTGCCACGGCCCTTGACTTTGAAGCTCTCAGACCTGGCGCAAAGGTTTATCCCGTGGTCCCATGAACCCATCAGTGGTGATTTCGCGGGACCATCCGACAGTGGTATCATCCGACTCTGGTGGTGATTTGGGGACCATCTACAGTATCATCTATAGATATCTATAGTCTTTTTCAATGCAATGGATAAAATTTCCATAAGTATCAGCTATATCTATGTAAGATATCTATAGTCTTTTTCAATGGATATCATGTCTTCTAAAGAGATCATTTCGGATTGGGGGATCTTTTTGCATTGCAAATTTGCAATGCACATTCGTAGACTATCAGGGGGTGCAGTGACAAGAATTGGAGCTGCGAAAGAACCATTTTCGAGGGCCCTGGCAGTGAATTTCAGGACTGTATCAATATTCTTTGCTGGAAAACCTTGAAGAAATGTCATATATTGATGGGTTTTACATGGTTGTACAATCTCAACCACTCAACGTGTTGAAGACACTGAAGATTTTTCGTTTTTTTCAACTTGTCATTTTGGGGATATTCATATGTCATTTGCTTCTTTATTCCCATTTATAGGGTTTTTCATATTTGTTCATTGAGAATTTGGGAGTCTCCGGTGTCCAAAAATATGGTGCCCCAAAATCCCTGATCATCGTGTTCATTTTCAACTTGCCATACTTTAAAAAGAAAAACATTTGGATCATAATTTTCCCTCCCAAATTGCCATGTTTTTTGAAAACCAATGCCTGGACAAGTTCAAAACAACCACAGCCCGGTAACCAGAAACAAGCCGGTTGCGACGTGCTCCCGCCATCCATGCGAATGGCCAAGTTGGTGAGGCATTCCTTCTCTAATCGCGCCTTGTGAGCTGTTTGGGTCGCATACCCATTCTTTTTGATGATCTTCCCATTCCTTCTACTTGGGAAAGGCTGTATAAGAGTACATGCGTACCGCGTACATATATTCTGGACCACTGTATGCTCTTTCCTCACATAGCTATTGGCTAAATAGTCATATTAATCTTACATATAATACATCTTTATTTATCAAATAGAACTATAAGTATATATGAATATAATATTATATAATGTATAAACCCCCATGTTCCTATGGTTGAACATTCTGCCACCGAACACCGCCAAAACACCGTGATTTTAACGGGGGAAAAACCCCTCCCGCCTTGAGCTGGGGAGCTGTCACCTTGGTGGACTCCTCCAGTGGCGGACCGTTTTGGATTCACTACCAAACATTGGATAACAAAGATGGTATGTGAATGTGTATATAACCATATTTATAGATATATATATATATATATTGAATGGGAAAAAATGTGTGTACACATATGTGTATACATATATACACACATATGAATGGGACAAAAATGTGTGTAGATATACATATATATATATAGTATAGAAAATCCAAGAATGTATAAAAATACATAAACCTTGGGTAATCCAACGGTTTGCCATGGATAATGATGGAAAGCGGCCAAGGAATTTTAATTGGTAGATCATCGACTTGGGTCATTTCCCATGGCTTTCATCACCGAAAATGAGGGCAGCTGATTAGTGCCCCAGATTGCTGTTTGGAAGATGTTCCTGGTCAGTGCGGTGTGGTTTCCACGTCGCATTTTCAGTGACATTACACTAGTCAGTAATGGTGGCCAAACAACTCGACTTGTGAAGATCTCCATGGCCTGAAACTAGGCATCTGTCAATCTGAGTATGTTGAAACAAATGGCAGATTGCCATCAATATAACCAAGGTTCGGCAAGTTGGAGACAAACCATACAGCCGCAAAAAACCATCTTTCCAGCCAAAGAGATAAGGGATTCGACCATGAAAGATGGTGAATTAACATGGCATTTAGCTGATTTAACCACGAAAAAGAATCGGATCCTCCATTCATGTCTTTTCTCCAAGGGCGGCTTTGGCCCTTCCTATTTTCGGTCCTTCAATCTCGCAGCGAAGGGTGATTTGTTGATGGTAAACTCCATGGCAACCGTGGGTTCCTGGCGCGTAGCAGATCATTTTAGCGGGGGTACTCAACCAGGGTTTATGAATCTGGGGTTGACATTGTCCATCTTGTCAACCCATCCCAAAAGTGTTTGAAGATCCTCCCAGATGCATTGAACTCTGTAGATCTGTGTGGCGCTTGTGTTTCACGGTGTTTGGTGCGGACTGCACCGCCCTTTCTCTTGGTGCTGAAGGGCACACCCTTACTATTCAAAAAGCTGCCGCACCAGGAGTCAAAGGTCCTACCCTGGGGCCCTGGGGGTTTACATAGGTGACCCATCCCGCATATGGTACACCTTGATACGGGCATCTTGTGCCATCCTCAAATCTCCTTAACCATACTTGGGAGTTGCAGTTCCAGATGCAAGTGGAGTGTGTGTGTGTGTGTGTATATATTCTCAGCCATTTTTCATCGAAATGAAAAACGACGAGTACATGAAACTACGTAGATCGTTCCCAGCTTTAAAGTCAAAAAGAATCGCACCTCCACCTCAATGGGAGGCAAGGCCAGGGGTGTCTGCAGGTCCACCACGGTATCTCCGATCTTCACCTGCGAAGATCGCACGCGCTTCTGACAAACTAAGAACTACGACAGTGATGCGAAATCAGTCGGTTTATAGGTAATTCATACATAATATACTAGCAAATCTACAAATTTCACATAATCTTACTAAGAGTATGACAATTGACCATTAAAACCGCGCTTTTTGAAAAAGTTTCCAACTGATAGTACTTGGTTGACGGCTATAGAAGCTCCCAAACAAATGAAAAGTAAAGTCAAATTCTAAAATAGTAGCAAATGACTTTTCTAGCTTTTTAGGGGGGATAACTATGATGGTTGGTAAGTTGGTTGGTTAATGGTTGCGGATTCTGATTGGTTCATGGTTACTGGAAGACCTATCTTTAGGACAGTTGGTTCCAGGGACTCCCACAAGGGATCACAGTAATCCCCAATATATCAGGTAGTATAACCCCCTGCAATCATCAACCAACTGGCTTTCTTGAAATTGCTCTAGTTTAAAGAAAAAGTGGAACTGTGGCACATACAGGCACTGTACTGAATTGAGTTGTTTGGAACTGAGGATATACCATTTAGAAGGCAACAGTTTTCGAATATGATGGCATTGGATAGTATTTTAGCATTCATCCATATTCATCTAGCATGTGTATGAATACACATAGTCTAAGTTAAATGTTTACCAAAATGCTGGAAATGGCTACGATTGAAAACGCATGCAGGGCATCCTGGATGACAAAAACTTGGTATCTATTTTGTAGATTGGATGTCCTACTATAGATATCTATAGGTACACTCATAGCCCTTCGGAAAACAACGCTTGCTTGCCATGCCTCGCCAATGCCAGAGAAGCAGCAAATGTCTCCCGCTTTAATCTGAGGGTCACAAGGCGATCCGTCGATCTTGGATTCTTTGTTTCGAAGAACTGACAGGAAACCCATCCAGGTTGTTTTTTCCACAGAAAAAGGTGGGTGTCATTTTCGAATTGTCCAGCTTTGATGCTGAAAATCAGAAAATCTGTGGTTCTCTGGGTCTTAAATGTTGATCCACTCTTGTTATATATGTCTTTCTGAGTGCGGGTCAAGTCACTCGCATTTTCAAGAGCAGTGGTTGAGTCTTGTCCAAGATCTTTTTGGTTTCCACATGGCCACCGATCAGTTGCATGTCCTGCAATATTTCATGATTCATGGCGGTTCATAATTTCAGAGTCGGATAGTCCAACTATTTAACTTGCCCCAGCTGCAGGGATCCTACACTCGCCATCAACCTGCTAAGCCATCTGCCATGGACTGAGTTCCCAGCCACGTCCGTTGGAACTCGGTCGTTGTTGTTGAACTGCCAGAGTTTGGTGACCTTGACTGTAATCATTCCAAACCCGGTCAGCTGATGGCCATGATGGGCTCTACCCATCAAATATGATGTTTTCATAGGGTTGTGATCGTAACCATGAAAATTGTGGGGATATACTTGACGCATGATGATTGATCCAACTGAGCAGTGTCAAGGAATGTTTGTTTCGAAAAGCTAATCCCGAAAAAGACATTGCCATTTAAGTCCTTATGTCTCGACTGTCCATTCTGGCGGGTGTGTCAATCTTTGACCCCCTGGAAGTAACGGAGATCTTATTTCTTCGGCAAACCATTCCATTTGGAGCTTAAAGCAAGTTTTTTTGCTGATTGAACTCCAGTTTTTGTCCGACCTCCCAGACAAAAACTGAAAAACTGGCCTTGGGGCCTTTCGCTTCTGCTTCGTGGTCGTGAATGGTTGGGGTGGTCTTAGGAGCCCCTTCCGAGCTGAAGAGCATCCCATACCCATGGGGTTCATCTCACCATGTAAACGGAAAAGATTGGAGAAGCATTAATTTCAATTCCAAGGTTTGCTCATTGTCCTCTTAAGGTTTAATCTTCATGTTTGTTGTTTAGGTCCCTGTTACATGGTTCAAGCTGCATTCATCTGGAAACTCAAGGGTTTTGACCCTTCCATAAAAAGAGGCTGATGAAGTTTTGGTGCTTCAAACCTTCATTTTGTTCCTTCGTCAGATGTCCATGGCTTGAACATTGCCTACTTGTTTGGATCCACAGATTTCATCTTTGTTCGTCTTAAACCATGCCAAACATGGTATGTGCCATGGTCAAACATGGGACTAAGGGGGCATCCATGGCTTGCAGCATCTATAAATGAGCCATGGCTTCCACGGAAATCTCGAGGCTCAGGCATTCCCCTTACGAAGCGCTCCATCCTCACCGTACTGGATGCCAACCTAGCGACGAAACGCGGTGGAAGGAAGGAGAAGAAAATGGTCCTCTTCGGTGTCATTCAAGGTGGCTGGCTGGAAAAAGTTGTACATGTATGGGATTCAATTCAATCTTATGGAGAGATATGACGAACAATAGTGGGACAGAATGATGGCTAGGAAAAACCCAATCTAAATGGAAGGTTTAAAGGGAAAATCCGAACTACATGTAGGATTTCCAGCGCCATCTTTGATTACGGGATAGTCTTCCTATTTGGGGTTCTCAGATTTGACTTTGGAAGATGCTTTAGAAAAGATGGTTTTGGAATTGGGTGTTGGAAGGTGGTCTTCCGAGGAAGATCCCAGGCCTCTATTTCCAGACAACTCCATTGGTTTCGTATCGGTCCAGAAAGTTGATGATACGAAAACTGACCAGTGCTGTGGGCCCATTGGTCCCTGCTTTTTTGTTCGTGACCCATTCCGAAATGTCAAATGGCCATTTCTGTGGGGTGTTCGGGCATTGGATGTTGGGGTGTTGTAGATGGATGGGGTGTAGACTAGAATCATACCATTGCTCATCAACAGAAACATTCAGAAACTGCAAATGGTGAGAAGCTGCCAGTATCACAGAGAATCTTCGTTTTTGAATGGCGGTTCATTCCTGCAGCATGCATCCACCCCTATCTTTGGGTGAAGCGGAATGGGTTTATAAGCCCATTAGGTCACCTTAATCTGCCAAACCAAATAGTTAGTTGACAAACCCAAATGGTTAAAGATCGTGTTAAAAACATATACTTATCAAACTTGGGTTGTCTTTACCATAGAACTTGTTGCCTCTTGGCACGCCCTGCAACCACTGCTGACTTTATCGTCCACACCTCCTGACCCACTTTCAACTCTCCAGAGATCAAACGTCCGATGCAAATACGCCTGGGCGACAGCGGGCGGGGACTTGTGGGGATGGGGGGGTCTTATGGGGTATAAGTCATATAGTTGCAGTACATTATCATAGTTATGTTAACATAGAAGTACTGTAGCTGTATTGCTATATGATCTTTTTTCTATGGTTTTATAAGCCCATAAGTTCGGATATGGGGCCCCTATAAATATGGTGAAATATGTCCACTTAGCTCACTGGAACTGCAACCCCAGGTGGGGGACTTCAACGACGACCTGGGATGATTGGATCGTGTGATTGGGATGTTTTCCCCTAGATGGGAGAAACTGGAAACTGAACCATGATCCCATCATCAATTGATGAAAACTGGCAGTGAGTGACTTTTCTGTTCAGAGCTAGAACCTGAAGGTTTTCACAAAAATAAATCGGTGCATCTCAGCAGTGGAAGCGAGAAATCCAGGGGAAATTTGTCGGAAAGATCAATCTCGGGCAATTCTCGGGACACTGGGCAGCTTGAAATATGGAGAGCGGTTCGGAAGAGATGACGAGGAGAGTTTCCCAGAGCGGAGTTGGGATCCCCAAATCAATCTGTAGAGGCCAACCCCTTGGAGCCTTGGAGGGTGCACTTGGGTTTATGGGTAATAACCTCCAAAAGTTGGGATACAATCCATATAATCCATACAACTATGGTGAAATAACCCACTTCTGCGTGGAAGTGCATCACTGGTGGAGCTCTCAGACATCTTTAGTATTGCTTCTTTAGTATTGGAGCCCATAGAGGAAAACCCTTGTGGTCGATCTCGTTCTGGGGCCGGATTTAGGCACTTTACTGTGGCTGGGACATGGGATCAGTCCAAGATTCCCTTGAAACATCATGAATCCAGCTAATATAAGGCCTGGTATAGTGCATAGCATGGGAAAAAACCATGATTTCTGCTTTCAATCCCAATATCACTTGTTGAATCTCCCCCATTTTTCAGTGGAAACTCATCCAACCTGGACTCCCTGACCCCACGTAGTCATCGTAGTCCAAGTTCGACACCTGAATTGGGGGCTATGAAGATACCAAGCGGAAGAAATGGTGAGCTGTTTCGGATCGCTCATTCTTGGAAGTGGTGACATGAACAGCAACAAACATGCGATTTTTATAAATCTTGGTTCCCACATATTCCGGGCGTGGGATCGACTGTTGTTGGCACTACCACCTCAGAACCCTGCTGCTGGGCAGTTGAAACCTTCATCCCGTGAAGGTCATGGCGGGTGAGTTGCTGTGGGTTTACCCATTCACCAGCCATGACTGGGGGATATCATTGAAAACATCATCCTAGTCACGAGTTCTTCGCAAACATGTCAGAAACACTGGGAATGGTTTACGGCATTGGGTTTACCATTGTATATATAACCATCGTATAACCATGCTTATTCCCATTAAATAACCAGCATTAACAAACGTTGGTGACTATGCCATGGGATCATCATCCCGTTTACCAAAAATTGAATGAACCAATTAGATCGCTTTCAGCAGCTTTCACCTGACAATAAAATGGTTGATCCTCTACCAACATCTATCAACTAATGATTATATGTGTGTATGTGTGTGTATGTCATGTCATGTCATGACATGTCATGTAATGTCATGGAATGTCATGGAATGTAATGTAATGTAATGAAATGCAATGTAATGTAATGTAATGTCATGGAATGTCATGGAATGTAATGTAATGTAATGTAATGTAATGGAATGTAATGCAATGTAATGTAATGTCATGGAATGTCATGGAATGTCATGGAATGTAATGTAATGTAATGTAATGCAATGTAATGTAATGTAATGCAATGTAATGTATGTATGTATGTAAGTATGTACATGATTGTACATGATTGTATGCGATTGTATATGATTGTATATGATTGCATATGTAAATCCAGAGAATTCTAGAGATATCATCCATTTACATCTGTCTACCATTCACCAAGACTTCTCCAGTATTCCGTTCTCAGTTTCTCCGCTGAGTCCCACGCCAACATCTGCAGAGGTGCCGAGTTGTCAATCTTTGGAGCTGGGGTCTCCTGCACTGGAAACACCATTGGATGTGAGTTACCAACTTGAGATGATAAATCATAGGGATATACAATGACAACCATGGGGAATTTCATCGTAATGGTGGAGTATGGCCATTTTTTTCCGATTAATACACAGTGTGGGGATATCATGGGGATATAATGAATATAGACATCTGGACAAAAAATGGTAATTCACTGACCTGAAAGAAGCACATTTGGGGATAGTTGCCCTTACTAGCCATCATTCATCCAGATCAACTTGAACCATCCACGGAATGCGAATCCCCTACGAAAATCAGGCAACAACTCATCCAAAAACTGGATAGCGCCCCAAGAAAGACTAGATTCACCCATGTTTTTTCTGAATGTGGCTGTTGAAAATAGGATGGATAAAACGGAATCAAAATCAAAAATGCCATGTGCTTTTCAGGGGCATTCGTACAATTGGATACAATTGGACATTTGGAGCTGCCGGATCAGCTTGGTGTTGCAGATGACCCTACTGGATTCAACATCACTTGATGGTTTCCATGCTAGCTGCTAGCTTTGGGGCTCAAAACCTATACAAAACCTATACAAACAGATGTTGGAAGGATGAAGATACCCATGAACCCCAGCGAGTTTTCGCTTTGCTGTGAAACCCCCAGAAATTCCATGGCTTTTTGACCACCATCTGCCATCTCCAGCAAGGCGCGAGGCCTCGAGGATCGTATCCAGCAAGGGCGTCAAGTCCTGGTCAATGGGTGTATTGATGGCTATGAAAAGATAGGATTCCTTGTGGCTATAGAAATTTGGCCCCTATGAAAATAGATGATGACGATCCTTTTTAATGAGAAAATCAATCATATGTATATATATATATATGTATGCATATATATATATATATATTGTTGACACTTGCAGATGTGACAATGAAAGTTAGCTGCACGGAGAAAAAAAATCCGGTTCACCTGGTCCATGAAGACTTGGTCATTGAGGCTGTGATCCAAAACCATCCTTCGTCGACTCCAAAGGATTCCTCTGGCCCAGTTGAGACCGCCCAAGGAATTTCTCGAAGCGAAGGATTTCAAGCTACTGCCGCTGCAAGCTGCTCCCCCAGCTGATGCACAACGTCTAGCCACTTTCATCACATTGGGATTGGACGTCCAAGATCTCCAGTGAAAACAAACCATTGTTTTAGATGCAGAGATCACGCGTTGGCTTTGTTCAGGCAGAACAACATCCAAGATCCCCAACTTTCACCGGAGCCGAAGCAAAAGCGCGGAATCTTGGAACCGCCTGCTGAAGAGAGTTGTCTGATCTGGTAGCACTCTGCCGACGCTTCACTGCCTTTGCAGTTCCTTTTCATCCAGGGAAAGAGCTGCCAGTTTTTCGCCAAGGATGCACACTTCCCTGGCTGCACTCGAAAAAATTGCAGCATGCACACAACCTGTAGTTAGGGGCGGTCAGATGTGTAAGATATGGGTGTGTCTGATAATGCAATATATGCCCAAATGACGATTTTAATAGGCAAAAATGGTGATAAACCATCGGATTTTCTGGGTACCAAATTTTCAGACGAACCCACATTGAAAGATAATTTGACAAAATGCGGACGATATATTTGAGGGCCTGCTCCAACGCGGGTGCCCAAGTTTGAAACAAAACTGTGTGTATATCTGACACAAACACATCTTAACTACCTTCCTGCGGTTGTAGTGCGCAATTCGGCACGACAAATCTGTGTATCAACCGCTAGATACCTAGATATCTAGATATCTAGATGCTTTATGCTGCGAAGTCAACCGACGAGATGTCTGATTCCTACCATCATCTGCCATCGCAATCCTAAAAAAACTGGGGTTGTTGTCCCCGGACATCCTCAAATTTTGTTTCCAACCCCGGGGCACATGATCAGTTTTTCAAGGAACTTCCCCAAACATAGACCCCAAATTGCATAGATTGGGGGAAACCAATCCCACACTGGGTCCACGGAAGATTGTTGGCGAAATCCGTTTGTTCCATCCAAAGCAAAGCAAATACAGAGAGTCATCTAGCTAGTCATCCAGTCTAGATCCAAATATCATCACAGAAACAAAGGTTCATCACAAAAAAACAAGTGATCGAACCACCTTAGATCTAGGGTAAAATTGCTTCAAAAAGGTGGTACAAATGCAAATATCACAAAATAAAATCAAAGCTTTTTTCCAGCGATCCCCATCTACCAAGGTCCCAGTCTTCCCATCTACCAATGTCCAGCCTTTTCCAATGAGTCCGGACCTTCCTCCGGAACGGAAAGCCCGATGATTGGGAGGACTTGTGCAAGAAGAGATGGGAAAATTGGATGATTAATTTATTAATGAATCTGAATGTTAGTTTTGTTTTTGGAGTATGAAAATATTCTGTACGTGTATTAATGTCTGTATGTATATATGTATGTGTATATATATATATATATATGTGTGTCATATATATATATACATATATATATATATATATATTACTCACATATGTATGTATATATATATGCATATATATATGCATATATATATGTGTGTGTGTGCATAGAATATGTATATACACGTTATGCAAATTATATGTATATATATATATTATGTATATATACATATTTACATATATATGTAGACATATATATATATATGTATATTGTATATAATATTATGTGTATATATTATGTAAATACTATATATATAATGTATAATATATATATATATATATTATGTATATATATATTACGTGTACATGTATTATGCGTATATATATATATATATATACATATATTGTGTATGTGTGTAAATATATATATATATATTGTGCATATATCTATATATTATCTGTATGTGTACATATATGTATATATCCATACATATATTATATATATATATCATGTATCTATATATATTGTATATATATATATATATATGATGTATCTATACATATATATTGTCTATATATATATATACAATACAGATTATGTATACATATATATATATACATATTATGTATATATATATATATTATGTATATATAATGTATATATTATGTATATATAATGTATATTTATATATTATGTATACATATATATATATATGTATACATATATATATATATATACATACTATACATACATATATTCATGATTGTGTGTGTGTACATGTTCATGTATTCATTCGGCATTTTTTGATAATTCCGTACATGTACCATCATTTTTGGTGAGCTCGTTGTGAGGGCGCTATAAGTCATACAGAGGTGACGATGGTTCTCATCCATTGGTTGTTTCGTGGTGGATGAATGGTGGGTGAGATATCCCCCAGAGCAAGAATACCTCGTTACAAATGCAGGGAACGTGGGGAAATATCGTGTCGCAATGTGTCAAATCCCGTCCATGGCAACAGCACAAATGCCCTAGAAATCTGAGCCCCCCAATGGGCATTGCCCACCCCCCCGAGCTTGCAACAACTTGGTGGAATTTCGTTTTCCCAGCAAGGTTTGTGGTCACAAAATCACAAAATGATGTTGCAGTTGCTGTCATTAAAAATCATCCAAGTGGCTGAAGTTTAAGATTAACTCGTGTCGTCCATTTTGATCCGGGCTGGTTGATCGGATTCCTAGTTCATGGACTTTACATGATTTTATGATAATCCCCAATTCATATTGGTAGAACTGCGGAACTAATCATCAACAACCACCTCAGCTACACCTGGTCAACCTGGAAACCCATCCGTCAGACCAGCCCCTGGGGTCTCCACGTTGGATGCAACACCCTGGAAACCGGAAGCATAGACCTTGGACAAGGCCAAAGCCACAATGGCTGTGTGGCTCGGGAATGATATACATTCATTGGATTGGTTAAAGGGAAAATTTACAGGAAAGCCCCATATTTCATGGTCAAATCCATGGTTTCCTGTAGATTTTTCCTGCAACCAATCCAGTGATACATGATATGGATTCGCAACTGCAACTCGTTGGTGATTTCAACATGTTCATGCCTGGAACACTATGCGAAAGTCATTTGGGTTCATCCCAAATATGGTTGAAACTTAAACATGTTTGAAACCACCAACTAGGAAAATATTGGGACCGAGGCACTGAAAGCTTATGACTGTTTGGATTGAGATGCAAAGAACTGAGGTATGAACCAGGAACGAGGACAAAGATTTTGTTTACTCACAACAATCATCATGTTTCAGCTCAGCTTAGTTGCCTGACAGTGGGCATACCCCAGTTTGACTGATTTAATGTTGGTTTTTTGTCTACCATGTTTCAAGACACTGGAATGATGCGGGGACAAGTCCGGAACGTGGAAACCCGTTAAAGGTGTTGGGGTTCGGAAGATCTCGAGAACAGTCATTGGGTTTATTTTTTTCAAATGATTGATTGACAGGAAAACTAGCGGTTTCCTGATCGATCTATCGACTTAGTATCCACTGAATATCCTGAATGTTGCCCTCTATCATACTTGTGGGTCCCCCAGTTCACTCCTATACCCAGGGGTTAACCTAAGACGTCCCATACCAGCGCCCAAAATATTCTGTCCCCTTACCCTACTGGACTGTGATATTCCGAATAAAACCTGGCAGTAGAAGTATGTATGTATGTATGTATGTATGTATGTATGTATGTATGTATGTATGTATGTATGTATGTATGTATGTATGTATGTATGTATGTATGTATGTGTGCATGTATGCATGTATGTATGTTTGTATGTATGTATGTTTGTATGGTTGTATGTTTGTATGTTTGTATGTTTGTATGTATATATATATATATAGGTATATGTATACACATACATATATTGGTCAAAGCCCGGTACCTTACTGGCAATCCCAAGAATCAACAGTTGACCACTGCCCAAGTCCTCCCTGTCCCTTGATGGTCTATGGGGTTGTACCTACTTCTTTTAAAGGAGGTCCACTTGGAGCATGTTATACACATCTCTGGCCGGTAAAAACATCCTGAAACACAGAATCAACAGCCAAACACCTGTGTTTGAACCTAGACCTTAGAACGGTGCTTGATTGGTCTGTTGGCAACGTTGCGAAAAGATATATAATAGTATTTGGCCACAAGAGATATATTATAGTATTTGGCCATAAGAGAACTTGTATTTGCGCGTAAATCAACTCCTTTTCGCTATCATGTCATTGGGAAACTCAATCCCTATATCCTTGGCCCCCTCTTTTTGTTGGGAACATGGATCATGTGGTAAACCTAAAAGCATGAACCATCCCAAATATTAAAACAAAGACAGGTCCAAATCATCCCCTTTACTGGTAGGATTGTTCATGAACAACAACCATTCGAAAAAAATACAACCATTAATCTATGGTTGAATTACAACGACATCCCACTCTTGGACTCCTTACACCAGCATTTCTAGGTAAATCACAATGCATCCCCCCTAAAATCCACGAGAATCCACGTAAAACCCCATTTTCAAACCCCTACAAATGACCATGAAAATCCATCCAAACATGTATTAAAATCTATGAAACGCCCATTAAACCCCATAAACTTCCCACTGGAGTGGTTGATTCATCCCAACAGCCGTGGCACCACGGGAAAGTCGCAGGCTTCGTCGTCTGCGCCGAGGCAACCGAAGAGATCGAAGGTCGTGTCCAAGACCTCGAAGCTGCCAAGGCGGTGAGGTTTCAGGGGGAAAACCAGTGAAGTTACCATGGACATGGGGTAATGTACATAAATAGGAGGGATTCGCAACAAAGATTAGGGTTTGAACAACAGATCTGTGGTAAACTTGTTGTAAATACATACCCATATTGGAATATCAGGGGATCTGTTGAAAAATTGTTGGAATTACTACGGTTCCCCTTGTACTTGGGATGCACTGGGGGGTTCAAGCTGCAAAAATTAAAAATGGAAATTTCCGCACCACAAATCAGTTCGGGAAATGCGATCGTCACCTAGCAGAGGGGGCATGTACCACCACTTGGAGGATCATCCCACTTAGAAAGTGGTTAAGAACCATAGCTCTCCATTTGTAGACGGGATAACCTAATCAGGGTTGCTAACCACTTTCGGGATGATCCTCCAAGCACGAACAAGAGCTCTTGAAACTGCTTGGAAAACTGCTTGGAGAAATAGGGCAAATGCTGCCTGAAACTGCGGAACCAGGTCACGACAATGTCTAGCCGTCGCAGGGTCATAGTTAGATATTCTAACATGTCTAACATAAATCATCAATGATCACGATATGTCCTCGATATGCACCTACGTGTGTATGTAGCGTGTATACTTCTACTGTTGATTCACTCCTGAGGTACCCTATCAGTTCAAATCTTGCAGGGAAATCAAAAAAAATATCAAAAATCACTGTAAAAATGTAATTACTGAAATGCATACAAGATTGTTGCCGTTGCCAGGTTGGATTGCCGGGGGTTCTACATCGCCTCACACGCAGCCGCCCCCAATCTGGTACCCTCCATTTTCGCCTGAAAAATCTTGACAAATATTGACAAATTGGGAGTATCATCACATATGGACATAGACAGATTGGGAGTATCACATTGGGAGAAATTGAAACCATCAAGCAGATTTTGGGTTCTAATTTCTGGTGTCCAAAAAGAAAAAAACGCCTCCATTCATCCCAGACAGTTTTGCCCATGCAGGCGTCCGACCCAATCCACTCGGGAGGCAGGCTTGTCAACCTTGCTCGCATGGCTCTAATGGGGGGAGGGGGCGATGTTCCTGAATTTTTACGAGTTTTCAGCACGCCAATCATGTGTGCGGCTCAACAATGGGGCCACAAATTTTGTTGTTTGTTTTCTGTATTGAAATATCTACAATTGTAAGTAATTCCAAAGCCACCACATCCAGGGATGCAGGGGACATGTTTTTTCCATGTATTCACAGGCAAGGCATAGTTTCCCAATTGGCTTTTCAACAGGAACAAAAAACAGCTGAAAACCGTTCAGGAGATGATCATGCTTTTTTAAGCCTTGGATTTCTGAGATCCTTCTGACTCTTTCTGGCAAGAAATTTCACCGCCAGGCCTTGTTGATGCAAACGATGATCTTCTTCTTCAATTTCAAGGCTTGCCTCTTGGTGGAGCCAAAAGGGAACAACAGTTGGGTCAATGGCTGGATTTCCCTGGCACCCAAATCTGGTACCCCCATGTACCCTCTAAAACAGCTGGGATTTATGGATGATCCTTCCCGAAACATATGGTAACTTCATAGGAAACTTGACCCATCCCCACCAAAAAAAAACTTTGTCGACAACTGCCTCTGTAAAACGATTTGTTGAATGCCCAGTTCCTGTCGCAAAATCCAGTCAACCCAGGTTCCTGGCCCACCCAAACATCACCGCCTCAACACGAACTTGGTTTGAGGCATTGGTCCTTCCTGAGCTTGTGCTGAGAGCCACAAGGCCAGGTGACTTCGTTCCCATTCAAGCTTTGTCGAAACATGTTGGGAATACCCCCCCTAAAAAAAAAAAAAAAACGACGTCTGAGATTCAAAGGATTTTTGATCTTTCAGAGATGCCAATGTTCACAGTTGGACTTGTTATTTTATCAATTATTGCCCCCAACTTGGTGGTTTGTTGATCCGCTAACAGGTTGTTTTTCAGTAATGACATGGGGTTGTGGGCCAAAAACATTGGGTGCCCTGCTCATCATGCAAGTCGAAATCTGCGGTTTGGAGTCTGAAATTCGGCCCCATAGCCAACGTGAAGATGACTGACTTTCCCAGATGAACCTCCAACTTTTTTTGATTGTGACGTGTCATCAACACTGCTTTGTTTGAAAATTGATAACCCAGTCCACTGTCATCGTCATCATCATCATCATCATCATCATCATCATCATCATCACCATCATCATCGTTCTACGTCTCAAAAAGTGCCATGTTCACTTCGATAAACCGATGAATCCCCCACTTTGTGATTTAAAAAAAAAGCCAACCCTTGGAGGTTGGCCAGGCTGTGGGCGCCAAGAAGCTGCTGCATCCACCAGCAGTAGGCAGGCGTCCGCCTTGTCGGACCCAGGAACTGGATTCAGACTTGGCATGGGAGAAAAATCATGGCTTGATGATTCATGGAATTTGATGGATTTAATGGACCATAATTGGGATTTGATGGACCTTAATGGGACCTGAATTGGGTGGATTTGGAGCTGATTTTTGGGACTTAGAATCAAAAATCAAGGAATAAGGCTCTATGTTGACAGGTGATTGACCGGGGATGTTGCCATTGAACTTCCACAAAGTGCATCCTAAGCAACAATAGTGGTGTCATAACATTGTTAGAATGGGGCTACAAGGGGATCTAGCAAGCAAGGGTCACCCAAGATGAGGGTGAACGGGGATAGTTCACACGTTCCTGGTAGCTTCGGCAACGAAACAACTGACTTTTCAAGCCGTATTGCCAGTATTCATAGCATTTCTTCGGTGATTAATGGTTGATTAATGGTGATGCATGGGTGACTAATGGTTGATAAATGGGTGATTCATGATTGTTTAATGGTAGTAGTGATGAATCCCAAGTGTGCCTACAAGATTTGGAACTCATCCACGATGTCCCATACCTTGCAGCCTTCCGCCAAGGGACCATATTCAGAATACGTTCCACCTCTGCTCCAAAGTCGGCGTGCCCGGGCGTGTCCACAATGTTGATCTGGCCATGCACCGATTCTCAAGAGTTGCGGGATTGTTTTTGGGGAGATCATGGGATAGCTGTGGTGGTTCAAACCTTCCCGTAGGTCACAGCTGTTAGGGGATTGCGTCGTGTCCCAACCGATTGAACCATGGATGACCCTTCTGGAATTGACGTGGTGACTAAGGTCAAGTCATTTGCTGAGGAAAATTGTTTACGGCCACATGTATGTCCCTCTGCTGGTGTTGCCAATTACAGAGTCATTAGGAATGGTCCTCTGACTATGTCTCGCAATGCTGTAGTGGTGCAATGCAAGGTTGTGAATGATGAAGGATTCCACATGCAACAGAGGTTTCAAGGTTGTGACCTGTTGCAATGCCAGTGTGACCCTGCGACGCATGTGACCATCATTGACGTGAAGGTGACAAATCTTCAGTGGAACTGTGTTATGGCAGAATCAGAGGAGTGTCTTTTGATTCATGCTAGATTAGATGATGGATGTCTCTCAACCATGTTTGATGATGCAGCAGTGATTCCAGTAAAGCCAGTGACGGAGCCAGCGGATGATCAACGCCTTCCCTGTGGGGAAATCTTCTCAGGAGGGTTTTCGGGGTGGTCGCACAGTGTCTCTGCGCTGAAAGAGCGAGGAATGCATCTCCAGCATGAATGGGGGTTAGATCGTGATGCAGCAGCATGTGTGTCTTATAGCAAGACACATTGTCCGACTCAAATTGCTCAAACAGCATCCGAGGCGGGTGAGTTTTTCACTGATGGATCCACTTACTCAGGTGGAGGTCATTTACTTTTCCAGACGGCAGTGCAGAATTTCTGGTGGATGACGTTTGCGGGAGTTTTCATGACTGAGGCAATTTTCATGTCCGCTCCATGCCCAGCTTGGTCTTTAGCTGATGCTGCACCAGGGTTAGGACGCAGTGATGGGTTTCTTTTTCTGACCGCTTTGCTGTGTGTAGCTATGCTTCGTCCGAGGGTTTTGATTTCCGAGAATGTTGCTTCCATGAAGACTCATAGGCATTGGAAATTGGTGGTGGCTATCATTGAGTGGCTGAACTATCGTGTTCACTGGAATGCAACTTTGGATCTCCGTGATATCTTGCCGCATGCACGTGATCGAGCCATTTTGATCTGTCGTGACGCCAGAGATTATTACATCATGCGTGTTGAACCCCTGAGGTGGCCAGTGACACGTAAACATACTCTTAGGACGTATGGAGTGGTGTGTGATTTGGATGCCTTTTGGAAAAACCGAGCTTCTTTGACAGAGGAAGAGATCAGACTCTATCTCAACCCAGCAAATCTGCCGAAGGAAATATCAAGAGGTCATGCCAAGAGGTCCATGCGAGATGTTCAAGTGTACAGACTCCGTGATCTAGACTCCGTCTTCACGTGTCTCATGACTTCCTATGGACGTCCTTGTGCACTGAGTGGTTCCTTGATTTCACGTGGTGGAATTTACGGCTCTTTGCTGTGCCTTGGATCTGTTCTGCGGAAAATTGTGGCTCCCGAGATGTGCATTTTGATGGGCTTACTCAGCAAGCAGTGGCTGCCAGAACCGGAATTCCAGTCAACCACGATTATGGGGAATGCCATATCCGTCCCACATGCACTCATCGGAATTTTGAACATGTTGGCCATTTTGCGTGATTCATGGGTTCTTCGTGGAGTCCCTGAGACCTTTGCATCAGTCATGCATTCGGCCATCAAAGCTGATTCGATCATTGTTGTGCCAGCTGATGGAGGTTTCATGATTTGCAGAAGAGACCAAGTCCAGGAATCAATTCCGGCAACCTTTCCCATGCGGACTTTTGGAAAGCTGAATGTAAAATCGCCGTTGCATTCTTTCGTGGTCCATGTTGAGACAGGTGTCAAGATCTTGGAGATCTTAGCGAAGTTGACAGCGGAATCCATGCCAGCACTGTTGGATGTTCTGGTAGATGGTTTTGAGGATGTCAAATTTCCACTGCTTGCCAGTTTGGTGATGACTGAGCAAGTGATTCAGATCAGAACCAATGTCCCTAGCTGTTTGTTCTTGACTGAGACGACAGTGAAAGCGGTCGATTGGCCTTTTGTGGCTTTGCTGCATCGGAAGGGAATTTTGGTGATTGAGCGATGTGGAGATTTTCTTGGCACTGATGTCAAAGCTGCCCTTGCCAGTTTTGATCCCGAGTGGGATTCCAGACTCTTGGACTTTGCAGGTAGGCCAATTGGTGATGAAGTGCATCCGCCAAATGTTGTTTTTCTCAGCAAGTCGTGTCATGTGCGTGATTACTGGGAGTTGCTCCAAACAAAGGTGGTGTTTCAGAAATTGGCTGAATCGTTCATCACGTCCATGCCTGTCAGAGACGTGCATGCCTTCATACACTGGTTTGATCGTACAGGCATTTTAGATGCTGTTCGTGGGTTGGGGTGGCAATTCCTAGTCCAGTTGAACAATGACGCAGATGAACTTCCAAAGGATGTGCTTCTGATGCCTGTGTCAGGAAGGTTGGCGGTGACGCCACAGGCGATTTGCCAGATCATCATCACAAAAGCATTTCTCAACCAGCTCAGTTTCCAAGTTCAGCAACCGCAGATGGGAAGCAAAGTTCTGGTATCTATCAAACTTTGGGACTCTTGGATGTGGGAAGGACTTGTTGGAGAAGATGAGACGACAGAATTTATCCATCATGCTTGGGCTTTTGCCCATGAAATGTTCCATGACGCTACGCCAATACGACTGGTCACTGCGGGTGGACAGGTCAGCCCTGAATGGGCCATCAAGCATTTCATGCGCACGGATTCTGATGGTGTTAAATGTCTCAAGCTTCATGTGGTTCTTCAGCTGCGTGGGGGTGGACCCAAGACAGGTGGCCGTGACCATCCAGATGCCTTGCCATCTGCTTTTTCCTTTGATGAACTTGAACAGATGAGTCATACAGAGCCTGGTAGGTTGATGTCAGCTTTGGTACAAAATCTGATCAATGATGAGGAGGCTGAGAAGCATATGGACTTGTCATTTCTGCGGAATGCTACTTTTCAGAAAACTGATGTGGGTTTTTCGTTGACAGGTGCGATTCCAACCATCGTCAGGTTGCTGCGTGACATGAATGTCACAGGGATTGAGCGACTCCTGCAAGCTCTGGGGTGGCAGGCGGTCCTGTATTTTCTAGAGTGTCGTTCGCATCCAGTTGTGCAACTTCTCATTTTGCCACGAATAGGCATTCGTCAGCTTCCGAGAGAGACGGTGGAGATGTTCTTGATCAATGGATTGACAGTGAGGGCTATGCCCATGCCGAGTCTTCTGGTTCGAGGTATCCACGTCAAAGTCAAGCATATCGACAGCTGGATTGTTGATGGCATGTTTCATCCGGACACGCTGGTTGGAGATTTTTTGAGACCTTGGACTCAAGCCACAATGCTCTTCCATGAGCCATCTGCAATGCGGGCAGTGTGCCACAGCAAGCAAGCGATGCCGGACAGAACCATATCTGAATATGCACTGCAAAACGAAGCTGGTGGCTGGTTCATTAAGATGCATTTGGTACTACAGCTTCGTGGGGGTGGCCCAAGCCCGGGACAACCAAGGCAAGTGGTCATCAAACACAAAAATGATTTGGCCAGGCATTTGCTTGAAATGGGATGCTCTCTTGACGATGTGACGGCTTTTGCTGACAGACTCATTGGATCGGCTGGTGCCCCTGCGGTGGCACAGTGTCTCAAGCCGAAGGACACTTTGACAAGGAGTTCAAATTTGGAAAAGCTCGCCAGATCTCTCAAGTTACAGCTACCAAAGCACAAACCCATTGAATCAAATATCCGGAAGTCTGTGCAAAAAAAGGTATCGGCTGCTGGTACCTCCGTTGAAGTCTTCAATGCCAATGATTTCAGTATTCAGCCTGGATTTTTCCACAACCAGGATGGTACTCAAGCGGGGGTCTGTGATTCCATCAAGAATGGAGCCTGTGGGGTAGCCTTGGTCAATCCTTCAGAAGCTGAACCATGGGTCCGTCAGGAGCTTAAGGTGACTCAGGATGAATTAGCTTTGCTAATCCTTGGAAAATGCCCAGCGGAAAGTGATCAGTGCTCTCGACTTGATGTCCCTGCCTGTACTCGTCAAGGTCGGCCTGTCTTGTTGAGTTGTTGTTTTCACCAGCTAGGACAAAAGGATGTGACTTTCACTAAGCCTTCTGATGTTGCAGTTGATGTGGAACAGACGACTGTGGTAGCAGTGACTGCATTCAAGGACGAGATGGAAGGTGATTCATGGGAAGTTGTTTTGAAGTCTCCTGTGAAAACGGTATTGGACATCATCAAAACGATGGGAACTGCGGTCGAAACGAAATCCCCTCCCTGGGGCAGATCGTGGCGTGATGCATCCGGTAACTGCATGTCCAGTGTTGCATGGAGTCTTCAATTTCACATCCGTATTGCCACAAACAAAGTGCCTGATATGCTGAAGTTGAGTGGTCAAAAAGGAATTTATTTGTCGGCAAAAACTGAGGACAAAAGGACTGATCCTAGGTACTCTGTGCTGTGGATGGATTTGCCGCTGAATGAAATCCGTGTCTCAGCTGCTGCATCCAAAACGAGCTTAGGGCTTGTGAAGCTTGTCAAAGGCAATGGATCCCGTGTTTCCAGAGGCATTCGTTTCCGGAATGAAAATCTGGCAGAAGCTGCAAAGCAGTTGAAGCCGTCAGCAAATGCTCCAGCACCTTTGCATGTGAAGTTTACTGCGAGGCTTGCACCAACTCCGGTTGGTGCAACATTTGACACTGTCAAAAGTTGGATTGATCTCAAGCAGTGGAATGCAAAGCCGTTGAAACCTCTTGGACCTGAGATGTGGTTGTTGGGTTTCTCGGAAAAGGTCACGGAGAGCTGGATTTCTTGGAATGGAAAGATGATGCTCTTGACATGGAACTCTGACCAGATCAAGAAAGATGTGAGACCGATCTTGGCTGGACATGTTCAAGGACTGCATAAGTCCAAAGCCGAAGTGGTGACACAAGGAGATGACCCTTGGGCCAATTGGTATAAGAATCATGGTAATCCAGCCAATGCAACTGCTTCCACAGCAGTTGCTCCACCACCTGCCAGACCTTGTGAGGGACCGATCGAACAGCGTTTTGCAGAACAATCAGCACAGTTCAATGAGCTCAAAGTGACAGTTGCAGAAATTTCTCGGAGAATGGATACTGCAGATGAGGGACGAGCTGAGTTGAAAAAGGAAATGCAGACTCAGATTTCTGAAGTCCGGGACAATGTGAAGTCTCAAATGCAGACAATGACCAAACATTTCGATGCGACATTAGACTCTGCTATGAGGCGTCAGGATCGACAGTTGGAGTCGTCTTTTGCTGAGCTCAAAGCACTTTTCCAAAATCGTCCGCTTCCGGCCAAAAAGGCAAGAGTTGAAAAGCCGAAAAAGGACGAGGAAGAAGAATTGGAAGAGGATGAGGATGGCTCGTGACTATCTCTGTGTTTCTGGAATGGAAGTACCTCTTTGCAAAATCGATTCTTTCATGCATTTCACTTTGACAGTGAACAGAAAGGCATTTTGCCTTGCTTGTCCGTAGATGAGCCAATTAAAGCCTTGCCTTACCACACAGACCGTAGTGGCCTTTTTGCTCTGTTGTGGTTGCTTTGGCAATTAGAAGTGTCTGCACCATTTGCATTTGCATGTTTTGACTTTGCTTCAGGGAAGGGAGCTTTGTGCAAACAACTACCTGCTATTGCTTCTTTCCCTGATTTTGCGGCTTGCCATGCCTGGCTTCTAGGATGTAGAGTTGGTGAAGCGTCCAATCCGGGACCTGACAATGGAAATGTCAAGATTATGAAACTTTGCGTCCTCAATCCCACGGCTCTTCATGGAAAAACGATTGATGTCTTGGAAATGGGAGTGGATGTGGTGTGTGTGTCTGAGTCATCCACGACTGATTATGCTCAGAAAATTCTTTCAAGGGAATACTCCAGGGCTAAATTCAAAACCTTTTGGTCGAGACCAGCCCCTGATAAATTTTCGACTGATGATGGTAGACCGTCTTTGCGTGGCGATGCACTTGGTACTGCCATATTGACAAGGGTTCCAGCCAGATCTTATCGTGGTACTGTTAATCCTGTCCTCATGGAAACGTGTAGATTTTCCACTTGCGTTTTGCAATTCAAGAAGCGTGAAGTTCTGGTGATTTCGTTGTATGGGTTTCCCTCATCCACTAATGCGGTGAAGAGGCAAAATGATCTTCTTGTTTGTCTTGCTTATCAAGTGGCTTGTGAGTCGGGGTTGCCTTTCATTATTGCTGGGGACTTTAATACCCCTGTTGATGAATTGCCTGTTTTTTCGGAAATTGCCGCTGCAGGACATGTTGAGATGTTTTCTTTTTATCGTGCCAAAGGAATCATACTGCCTCCTACTTGTCGTGGGGCTACACGAAATGATACCTGTATTGTTCATGCATCATTGGCTCAATCCTTGGTCGGGGTTCAGATTGAACCTAATCCAGCTTTTGATGCTCACTCACCTGTAGTCCTTTCGTTTCAATGTGAAGAGTCTCAGCAAACTCATAGCACATGGGCTGTACCGAAAACCTGGGGGAGCCTGGATGTGCAGCCTCAAAACCTTGAGATGTTTTATGGAACCTTCTCTGAGTCGTTGTCTCCGCAAATTGATGGTATCAATTCGGCTGACCAGGGTGAGCAGGTGCTGCTACGTTGGTCCCAGTGTGTTGAAAAGGCGGTGGACAAATCCATCCAGGTGCAGCATTGCATGGACCCATTACGCAACCCGTTGAAGTGTCTGCCTGACACTTACAAGGGGCGTTGTCAGCCCACTTCTAAGAAACAAAGTTTGGGCCATGTCAAGGGTGATAAATTTGGGGGGTATAACCCTTCTGAGGAAATTTATAAACTTGTCAATAGGCAAAAAGTGAAGCAGGTCCGACGAATCAAGTCCTTGATTCGTGCCATCGAATCGTTTCATCATAGGAACCCTGGGGTTAACCTTGCTGATGACCATCTTCTATATGCGCAATTGTCGAAAGAATGGGAACGAATTCTTTGGGCCAAGGGCTTTGGGAAAAGTTGGAATGCGTGGGTTTTGTCTATGCCTGGTTTTGACCTTGTCCCAATGTCTGTGCCAGACATTCACCAGCTGCGAGAATTTGAGCAGATCACCGTTTATGCATGTGAAGCATCTTGTGTCCAGGAGGCTTTGCTGCGTAAAAAGTATTTTAAATCTAAAGTAATAATTGACACTGCCGATAATTTCGGGTCAATGACTTACAAGCTCCTTAAGGCAAAAGAAGGACAAAAACTGCATGAAGTGCCGCATCACAGAACGTGTCAGGTCAGATTGACTCGAATGAACAAAGGGGTTGCCAGGTTTAAGTTGTCTTGTCCTTGCAACTTTTTGGTTGGTCAATCTGCTGAACTTGATGGTGTTGAGGTGCTTGTCAATGCGAGTGATGATCAATTTGTTTTTCTCACATCGGAGTGCACGCAATTACCTATCTCTGGGATTTTGAAGCAGAGGTATGTTGCAGTGCTGCCAGACCAAATCGCCAGTTCTTTCCAGGAATTTTGGATTCCTTATTGGTTGCGTGACAGTGCTGAATCTCAGTTTCAACCCGAGGAATGGTCAGACTTTTTCGAGGAACTGCAACAATGTCCGTTCCCACAATGGTCCTTTGACTTCCCGGCTGATGATCCAAAAATTTGGGCACAGTGTATTAAAAGTCTCAAGACTGGAAAAGCGGAAGGTGTCTGTGGTTGGAGATATGAGGAGCTGCGTATGCTCCCGTTCTCAGCCATTGAGCATTTGTGTGCTATTTTTAAGAAGATTTGGGATTATGGATTGACGCCAGCCATGATGCATGCTAGGGTTTGCCTTCTTGCTAAGTGTGAGTTTCCAAAATCGATGGCTGATGCCAGGCCTATCACTATCCTTTCTTGCTTATATCGATTGGCTTCCAAAGTTATTTTTACGATCACTGCAAAGGAGTGGGCTTCTAGGTTGCCTTTCACCATATCGGGAGGTCTCCCGGGTCGTGGTGTTCGAGATCTTACGCTTGCTCAGACTTTCTCGATTGAACAAGCTATTGAAAAGAAAAATCATGTGTGTGGCACTACCATGGACCTTGCCAAGGCTTTTAATCTGATTCCGAGATATCCTGCGGCGATCCTTATGTGGAAATTAGGTATCCCATGGAAATATCTTGATTTTTGGATTAAGTCTCTTGCGAACATGGTGAGAACACCTGTGATTGCGGGGGTTGCCACTTGTCAAATTGCCTCGACGACTGGGGCGCCTGAAGGAGATACTCTTTCGATTTTAGCTATGTTAGCTGTTTCGACGTTCTTTTACTTCAGTAATTTTACGCCGGAAGTTTTGCCGTTTACATATGCAGACAATTGGACGTGGATTGCCAAGACTGTACAGTCTAATCACAAATCCTGGATGAAAACTCTGAGAGTTACAGCTTCTTTAAAAATGGTCATTAGTCTTCCCAAGTCCTGGTTGTGGGCGACCCAGTGTAAGTGGTGGGAGGACCTGAGAAATGTGAACTTGCTATTTCCATCTTGTACTGAAGAGATCCCGGTACTGCAGCATGCAAAAGACCTGGGTGAGATTGTTCAATACAATAAGGCATGTTTTTCCAAACCAGCTATCGATCGAGTGGATGAGGCCATCAATCGTTTGGATCGTCTTAAGACATTTCCTTTGTCCATTCAGGAAAAAGCCAAGCGCATACAAACAGGCATATGGCCATTTGGGCTGTATGCTGCAGACACTCACTTCATTGGGATGAAGCATTTTTCAAGATTGCGTCGAGCTGCCTCGAATGCATTGCTGGGTGCTCACCAACATGTCAATCCGTTTATTGCGTGTTTAAGCCTTTCTAGGTACCTAGAGGACCCTATGTTGTACACAATCCTTGTTGCCATGCGGTCCATTCGTAGACTTTTCGCCATTGATTCTGCACGGGCAAAGAAGATCATCGAAGCAGTCGCTTCTTTTCAAGCCACCGTTGCATATGGCCCGGCCTCCAGCCTTTGTAAATATCTCCGTAAGATTCATGCATGGGTCGATGATGAAGCCAATGTTTGCACAGGTGATGGAAAGATATGTAATCTTGCTGTAAACTCATGTAAAGAAATCAAGTTGGCTATGACGCATTTCTGGGTCAGAGTTGTGTTTGCGGATTTTGTACAGCGAAAAGGGGCTCCTATCTACCCCATGGATGTGAATTTGCAGTGGTCTGTCTATTCCAAACTTTCGGATGTGGAGCAGAAACTTATTGCGCTGAACATTACAGGTGGGTTTCAGACCAACGCTGTGAAAAGCAAATGGGATGAGAGTATTGAAGTGAAATGTGATTTCTGTGATCAGGTTGATTGCAGAATTCATAGGCTTGCATATTGCCCGGCCACAAAACATATCAGAGACCAACATGCAGATGCAGTGGAAATATTTGAGTCTATCAAAACGGATTGGCAGTATTTGCCTCTTGTGTCACATCATCCTTCGGTGCTCACTATGGATCAATTCTTCAGGGGTGTTCAACTGATGTCTCCTGAGCCGGTCACTGATTCTGGTCAACAGCATCATGTTTATTTCACTGATGGTGGATGTATTAACCCTACGATTGCTGAAGCTAGAATCAGTTCATGGGCTGTTGTGCGTGATTTTGCAACAAGTGAGGCGCAGTCTCGTGCCTTGACATGCTTTGCATCTGACCTTGGAAGACCTTGCCCAATGCTGCGGTGTGTGGATATGGGTATTGTGCCTGGTAGACAGTCGATCTCCCGGGGGGAATTATGTGCAATGATCATTGCTTGTGAATCGGCCAGTGGTGATGCTGTATTGACAACTGCTGATTTTTATACTGATTCCCAGTATGTGCTCAACGTCATTCACTTTTTCACGCATTCCGATTTGATGCGGTGGGGGTATAAGATCGCAAACTTTGATTTGGTGCAGCGTCTGTATGAAGTCTGGAAGCCAAGACAGTTCAGGGCTCATAAGATTAAGAGTCATGTGGACTGGATTGGAGTGGAATGCCTTGCACAGCGGAGGTTGTATATGGGCAATTTTGTTGTGGACAAACTTGCTTCCCTTGCTCTCAAAAGGTGTCCGAAGTTTCTTCATGATCTTGTTGCATCAATTCTCGAAGACAAAGCTACGGAAAAGCAGTCTTTGTCAAAGGTTTGTCAGTATCTTGTTGAGCTCAACAAAGAACGCAGGAGGTTAGAAACTGAAAAACATGTTCCGGCTGCTTCGAGTTTGCAATCCCAGAATGTACGTAACTTGATGTGTGCTGATGCTGTGCCTGTTCTACAGGCCTATCATTTCCCAGGTGGGGTGTACGTATGCCATGATGACCTGAATGCTGATGTCTTGAGGGGGTCATTGCAAGGTCGTAATCTTGCAAGATATATTCTCAAGTGGGCAGCTACATTGGAGTGGCCAGATGAAAACACTGATTGGAGTGCGTCTGAAACTGATGCTGTTGTATCTACGTGGGGAATCTCCTGGTTCGAGCTGTTTATCAATTTCTACATAATGACCGGCAAGTTGTGTCCTGTTCGTGTGAGTGGGTCGCTTGACAAAGTCGTTGAAGCTGATTATAACTCTGACCAAGCAAAGTTGCTCCCTGGAGAAAAACGAAGTGCCATGGTACAAACCACATGTTTTCAGGCGGCTTGTAGGTGTGTTGAGTCTTTGTTACAAAAGAAGTTGTTCCCATCGGGCATTCAGAAAGGTGGCAGAGCAATCCATCGATACGGTTTCACTGGACAGGTCGCAGGTGTGGCAACAAGACCGAAGATCCACCGCCAAGTGGAGACTGTTCAAACAGTGTATCAATACATTTCCACGATTGTTAACAAAAAGAAGCTGCGAAATTCTCTTGACGGAATTGTTACTTTTCAGGATATCCACATTGATTCTCTACCTGAGCTTGATGCTGGGCAGCGGTATCGCATCTACAAAAATGAGTACAAAAAGCGAAGTCAATAATTCAGATGAAGTAATTTGGCATTGCCAGGAATTCAACTTGCAGATCCATCTAAATTAGATCATTTGTTTCTCAGTGACCCCGCCAATACGGCCCGGGGCATTCGAGCTCGGCAGACAGAGACCGTACGCATCGCGCGCGGGAGATCATGGGATATACCCTCTGGTAATTTGTTACAGTTTGCTATTGAAAATGGCCATGGAAATAGTTGATTTTCCCATTAAAAATGGTGACTTTCCATAGCGAACTGTTAGTTTACCAGAGGGTAATAGAATATGATGGGGGGAATCAAAATATGGTTACACTTCGGTAGTCAAACATTACCTGCTGAAAAATCCACCATTTAGTTCGATGATTTTCCCATTCAAATGCCCTTCTAGTTCAGGGATTTCCCCTTGCCATGTTTGATTGCTGGATGGCAATCTGACATGGCTGGCTTGAAAATCTACCAGAAGTTATCAGAAATGTAGATAATTCATCTGTTTTACCTCTTGAAAAGGGGCCATTTTCCAAGTGGTCGCGCGTCCTTATCAAACAATACCCTTACATCCAGATATATATGTTTTTTGGTGACAATTTGACTAAGACCTGCTCGATCAAAGTCCTTCAGACTGTGGCTCTTGACATCTCTTAACCATTCCGGTGCAGGAAGTTCCAGTCATGTCCCTTCAAAGATTGTGAATCGAGTTGAGATATTTGTCTACTGTATCTCCCTTGAAGGAAACATTCCAAGAAAACATTCCAAACATCCAATATCCCTTCATATTCCTTGGAAACATTCCAAAACATCTCACAACATTCGTATCTCTGGTTCAAGAACTTCAGCAGCCACATCCCACACGGGTGTGTCTGAAATTGGGGTATACCCCCCAAAAAAAAAACATAAAACCATCGGAAAAATGGTGATAATCCAGGACAAGAGCCCAGTTTTGGAGAAACCGCACATGGCCATTCTGTTGCCACTTTGGCCCTTGGTCCTTCTACGGGGCAATCACCTTTGGCGATGCCGACTTTCGATCGCCCCGGTCCCTAGACTTGGGGCATGGGTCAAGTCAGTCGGGTCCTCACAAAAAAACAAAAACAAAAACAAAAACAAATGGGATGTCATTGTCAGAATGTCATCATGTCATAGTTCAAATTTCATCCAAGACATATCTGGTTTTTGGAGGTTCTCAAAAAGAACCGACTCAACCCGAAAATTGCCGCAGAGATGAGTGAAAAATCGCCCTTGGCTCATGCCACGGCCACAGCGGCTCCGCAGTTGCCACAGAACTTGTTGCCGACCGGAAGCCCATGACCACCTGAGTTGTGGTCATCTGTGCGATGAGAGTGAGTTCCACGACTTTTTAAACTGATGTCAATCATTGTCACTCGCCCCTGAAAGAGTGAGTGAGGCAACAGTCAACCCCAAATATCCTATAATTACCTTGTTTTTCGGCGCTACCAAATTTCGATGCTCCAAACTGCGGGGGGTAATGGACATTGTTCCCTATCATCCGGCCCCCAGCTGGGTACGGGCCACTAATTCTCTGGTCAGTTTCAGTGTTGGCCGTCCGGATGTGCCGGGTAGCCAATTCTGATGCAGCCCTCTATGAGCAACATTATTGTGGGCGTTTGGCCAATTACTTTTGGTCCATACAGATTGTGACAGTCATTCCAATGAACCATCCATTGCCCAATGCAAATGGTCAACGGCTTCATCCAAGGCTGACCCAGTTCACCAAGAGATCTGCTTCCGTTGATGGACGATTTTTCGCCGTCTGGGCCCCCAACCCCCCGACTTAAAGGAAAACCCCACGTCGCAACTGGTTGGTAACCATCATCACAATGTGGGGCCCCCAAGAAACCTAAGTTGGTTTATAACTCCAATAAGTATGGTTTATGAGACTTTTAGTGGTAAGTATAGTTAATGGGGTTTGTAAACCAACTTCTAACTGGGGACCCCCACATTGTATATATGACAACCCCACTTAGGTGACTTATGATCAAAAAGTAGCCTTATTATCCCGTCTAATTGTACTGGTTGCTTAATGTGTTATAATCATTGCCAACAAAACAGGTAGGATCATAATTTCCACATATGGAGGTTTCCTAAAATGGTGGTACTCCTATATCATCAATTTATAGATGGATTTTGAATTATAAACCATCCATTTTGGGCTAACACCATTTTAGGAAGCTTCCACATATCCAGTGATTTGCCTGCCATAGGTGGTGTCCATCAGATATGTTTGTTGGTTTAGTCTCACCCCATTAACTCCTTCGATATATCTACCATAAACCCTGGTGAAATGCCAACCATAAACCAACTTAGCTAAACACAAATCAAAGATAAATCCCATTTTTGGCAGGTGAAATCCCCATCAAATTCTATAAAATCCCATAGAATCCCATTGAAATCTCATTAAATCCCATGAAATGTCCATTAAATCCTCATTGTTTGGCACCATCTTGCACCCTCGGCCCCAAAGCCCCGCCCGTGAAAATCTCACCGCGCCACACTGCGTGCAGAAGCGGCTCTGATTCTCCGCTGGCGTTTCGGCCTGCTCCACCACGCTTGCCTCGACCACCTATGTTCGAAGGAGGTTTGGAAGTCAAACTTCCAATAATCGTAAAAAATAATGGTATAGTGATGTATAGTGATTCTAAACATAGATTATAGTTACTTTATGAGTGTTCTATCTTATAGTAGATGATACTATAGTGGTAGATGAACAGTTCTTCACAAGTAGACTTTATCACTGCAAAATAATAGTGAATAGTAGATGATCCACTATTAATTATCATTTATATATTCCAAGCTAATAAATATAGTAGATGATACTGTACAGAATCTTTGTGGGATTGCTGTATACATAAATTGGGTAGATGGATGATATGTGTGTATATATATATATAATATGTACATATTGTATACCGATACTGATTGAGTAGTTGATTAATAGGCAGATTGCCCATGTATGTCTCAGATTTTGGATACCAGGATATACCAGGCTTTCATGAAAAAAGTATACTCTGGTGGAATTGATGGTCTTTATTTCCAGATCGACAGCAATCATGTTGGGGGAACGAAACCCAAACAACACAAGTCAACAGGCAGGACATGCTCTGGATGGGCGTGATGCAAATAATCTATTCCTACAGTACCTACTAGTTGGGGTATATGTATTCAAACAAGAAATCGGAATTCAGCCAACATACCTAAATTATATCCTGTGTAAAGGACAAGTTGGTTGGGAATATGACCAATATAATCCAGCCGAAATCTGGATAGTTTGCCTGTTCATAATAACTTCCAGCTGACATGCTTGTCTACTGGGGGGTATACCCCAGTTGGGTATTGTCAATTCATTTCGTGCTGCCCCAAAATTCGATAGCAATTGGTACTTAAAACCTGCCAAAAATTGCCTCTCTATGCCTGAATGCAGCATAGTAGGCAGGATGTAACAACACAAATTGTACAATCCCGGTTAACTAGAAATCTACAGCAAGAAAACACTGTGCGTTTCGCATTGGCTGCTTCATTTTCGAGACACACAAGCTGTTCGACGCGCTACTTTTTGAACCCCTGCATTCTATTGATACTGTATAAAGATACTTACTGTACTTCAAGGCCTCTTGCTTCGCCATACACTTTGTCAGTCTACGGCTGCCACCTTTCCCCTGGTGACTACACCTGGCCATGGCAACCTGCCAACATCGGCTTTCTTCGCATCCGAACTTCACAAGGCAGAAACTCTGATTTGGCGCTCGGAGTCACCAGCCACTAGGGTGAAAGTACCCTTCCCAAATTTCTTGGTGTCTTCCAGCCAGCCATTGAACTTCGCCCCACTGGGCCAAGAGTAGACCCCACGCCCCTTCATTCTATCAGCTTTCCATTCACCAAAATAGGTCTCACCATTGCTGTAGCACATCTTGCCTTTTTTCCTCAAGTTGCCGTTGGTGTCGCGGATGCTGCTTTCATTCTTGCCTTGTATCAATGGGCCACAGTAAGCCCCATCCACAAATTCTTTGACATCATCATCTGTTTTACAGCTTTTGACACATTCCGTGTATACAATGCCTGCCTGGGGCGTCACCATGACAGACTTTGTCATGCTTTTCGAGTCGTGAGGCCCAAAGCATAGCAGGCACAATAGCAGGTCAACAAATATCAACATGAAGACAATATGACGCACAGCGCGCGCGGCCAATGTTACTGCATGTGTGCATGTGAATGCCAGCGAAAGCACCGGGCGGCCACGATTGTCTTCTAACTCCAGAGTGATCAAGAATTGCTCTTCTTCCATGCCAACCAGGTTCCTTTTCACGGTTGGGTCAACTGAACAATCACTTGGAAATCCGCATTTGAGCCAGTCACCTTCGTGGCTGCGAACACGGTGAACTGTGCATCTGGAGGCAACATATCACGGATGTCACAGCTCATCCGAGACAACTGGAGATACTTGGATATGCCATCTGTTATGTATCTTGCTGAAAGGATGGTTTCCTTGCAGAAACCATGAACATTTGTGGATGGAAACTTGAAGGAATTACTCACTTTGGCGGTTCCAATGATCAAGCACCATATGGGCGGTGCAGGTTGTGTCTTTCTTGATGGGCCACCAATCTCAAGAACGTACGCAAGAGTTACTTCAGTTGAATCCTCTGAGTAGTCAGCCCACTTACAGCCCATATTTGGTAGGAAGTGGCAGGGAAAAGGGATTTTCACATAGGCCTAGAGCAGGATGTACCCATTTTTCCGGGAAAATTTCAAAACATCCCTCTGGAGAAGACTTTAGCCGTCTGTGGCTTTGTCCAACACTGAGGGACTGGGGATATGTCCTCAGTGTATTGCAGATTTCATAGCTATGTGTCTTTTCTCAACCTGGCTGGAGTTTGTAGTTTTTTCACAACATTTGGGTTTATCCAAAGATTGGGGATACCGAAAAAATACAATTAAAATAGAAAATTGATGATCATATGTGATAATCTTTGAGAATGGTGGGTTTCCCGATTTTCAGACGAAGCCCATATCGTGTTGTTGTTGGTTATACATCCCATGCGATTCCCCATGACATCGGCATATCAGTGGCTAAGCCCTGAAACAAGGTGAGGATTTCCAGTTATAAGTTGGATCATGAACCTGAAAACTATAGTTACCCTCTGGTAAACTAACATAACTATGGAAAATCACCATTTTTTATGGGAAAATCAATCATAAATGGCCATTTTCAATAGCAAACTGTTCGTTTACCAAACGGTATATCCCTCATAAACCCAAACGTTCACCAAGCTATCAAACAGGGGCCTCACCTTGTAACAATGTGCTTGACATCCCAAAACTTCAGAACCGATGTCCTGACCTGCGCTTGGGCCACTGGCATTGCTTGGGCCGCCTGTATCTGACCCTGAACCGCTGTCAGTTGCAAGAGGGCATCAGCTCTCATCTGCTGCATCTGACGGTGGTCAGCAGCTGGGAAGAGTATGGCAGCCATTGTGGATCATTCTCCCAGGTAGACCAGCCATGGAAACGATTTATGCATACATGCATATATGTACGTATGTGCATGTGTATGTGCATGTGTATGTGCATGTACATGTATATGCATTATGCATTATGTATATGCATATGTATCTCTATGTGTATGTGTGTATTGTATGTATGTTTGTATGCGTGTATGGAATGCAATGCAATACAGGTACAGTATCGCTCGGTTCACTTCAATGGGGAGAATGTGTCCTGCGATTTTCACCCCGTGATTGGGGATGGGGTCTAGACATTAGGACACCAACTCCATTCTTAGAGATTGATCCATACCCAAAGCATTGCCTGGAATGGTTGGGAATCAGAGTTTTCACGGTTGACCTGCAAGTTTGGAGATGCGAACACTTTTCATGTACAACCAGGTTCTACGAAGCCGGACATGTTCAGCATTAGATCTCAGCAAAAGTTGGACATCAACACCAAATTCACGGCAAGCAAGGAAGAAACACCAGGTGAAACGCTAAACCTCCATAGTCATGGATCACAGGCTTCAATTTATCATTTAAAGATCACATCAGTTCAGTTTCAAACCAAAATATCTCAAGAGACTCAATTTTTTCTCCACGCATTCCCCTCAACATCCACCCCTTAACCGTCATCCCAGCCTGGGGGTTTTGCATCACCTGCTGGTAAGCCTGTTGCACTTGGGCTTGATATGCCGGATCCTGCATCATCTGATCCAACTGCCTCATACCTCGCGCCATAGCCTCCGCTTGAGCTTCTGCTCCTTGGGAGTGGTAAACCATCTAAGGGTCAGTTGTAACATATTGTTGGCTAAGTATGATTTATAATCACAGTGTGAATAATGTATTGGTTTATATTATTGCTTAGTGTGATTGATTGGGTGCTATACACCAATGCCCTATTTACCCAATATTGCGATTGTGTGGAGTATCAAAAACCATGCCCAAGGGAAATGGCTTTGATGTTGGTTTCACCACATTACATACATTGTCTGGTTTTTTCCCTGTGCGCTGTTTGAGATCAGTTTGCTGTTTTTACGAATCTCATCTGCATCTGGATGGTGTTTTTGAAAACCCAAGAACTGGGCCATGGACTAGAACTGGATTCTGTCAACATCAGATGTTGGCATCAAAATATCCACAATCCCCTGCAACTCGGCTCCAGCTCCCCAATCAAAATCCACCAGGGAACTGGGCTTTGCAGAACCGCAACCCATGGTCCGGATGTCCAGGGGAAAGCCGTGTTTCGAGCGCAAAGATTTCGAACGGTTGGAAGGTGATCGTATGGTCTTTTGTGGCGCATCATGCACTTGTGATGCTGCCATGAGACGTCTTGAATGAAATTAAGCGTGCTTGATCTGACTGCATACGTTTTTGCATGATTGGAGTTCCTGAAGCCAAAGAGGAGAAGAGTCCATCCAAAAAGAATCTCCTAAAAACATCAAACTGCCGTCATGCAATCCAACCCCATGCGAAAGCCTTGATTTGGGGCATGGCTGAATTCCAACATAATCCCTTGGCGTTACCCCAAAATCTGAATGGTCTAAAGATAGTTGAAAAACAAATGGGGCCTTCTTGGCCTTACTGGAACACCATCAAGAGCCCCTCAAATGCCACCACTGTAGTTGGATATGGGGCATTTCTTCTCCTCAGAAAAATCTCTGAACCGGCCTCAGCTCCCTCAAAGATATGTAGCAGATGCAGCACCGGGAGGTCCCATGAAGTCATCTGTTTTTCACTGTAGAATCCATCTACAAAAATCAGATCATTCCTTTCCCCTTTCTTGTTACCTCCGGCCCTTTTAGAAAACCATTGGTGGATTGTATTGGATCCATAATGATCCAAATATTATATATATATATATATACAATATCTATAATATATCTATAATAATATAGATCGATAATATATCTATAATATGTCTATATATATATATATAAGTTATAATATATCTCATATTCATTAGGTCAACATTGGGAGACCGGGACCTTGATGCCCTTGTAATTGACTGCTGCGTTCTTTGCCAGGATGGTAATGCCTCGCTCCTGAGTGTGAGACCATGATTTTGGGGGGGCAAATATGTGATCGAAATTATGGAATGATTCCATTTGAGCTGATTTTGTTGGATTCTTTTGGAGACTGCGGATGTTTTTTGACCTTGAAAAAAACGGAAGGGGTCCTGCAAATGGCTTTGTCTGAAAATAGGGTACCACCAATTCCAATGTTCTCTTATCCAGCTCTCTTTGAGGCACGCCCTTCTGGAAAATGTGTTTCTTCCTTTCAAGCCTCTGAAGATCGAAGAAATGAACCACTCGCAATCTTACCACTGTACTGGCAATTGGACCCTAGATGGTTGTTGTGCTCCTTAATCGATTGTCTGCCCCTAACACAGTACGTGTTGAGAACCCATTGGCCCAGAAATGGTGGCAAGATTTTCACTCATCGAGCTTTGGTTGAGACGTGCGAAAGAGGTCGTGCAACCCCTCTTTTGCTGTCACTCCAAAAAGAAGGGCCCTTGGCAAAAACTCAAGCTTGTGTTGACGCGACTGGGCTCGGGTCTGCAGAAGAATCATGTCCACAAGAAAATTAGTTTTCTGGGTCATTTCACCCAAAAAAAAAACGTTGTTCCCCAAAAATGTCGCCACGCTTCGTAGACACAAAATGCTTGAACTGGGGGGGGCATGGCAGAGAACGCCTCCGTTGCAACAACCCCGGTGCGCCCACCTGTTCCAACTGGTCACTATCCATAGACTTGACCTTCTCCAGTCCACACCTAAGTGCCGCCCCTCTGGGACTAGGGTTTCATTGCAAAAGTCTTGGTCAATTGGTGCCGTTCCAGGGATGGACCCAAGATGCTTGAAACATCTTGAAACTATATGCCTTGACCCTGCTTGATCATGTTATTCCAGCTTATGCTGGTAGAATCACCACGTGTTAATTTATCTTGTCGCTGGTTGATCTCAATACAATCGGATCATAACGGGGCTCGGGCACTTGTCAGCGAATCAGTCTCAAGCCCCGACAAAAAAAATGGGATCTGTTGGGATATTGGAATGGGTCAAAACCTGTTACATATACCATATTTGGGGAGGATGAACATCCATTTGCCATCATTTACCAGCTATTGCGAGGTTCACTAGAGTACAAAGGTTTCGACCCATAGCCATAAATCTCAGTTGCTACTAGAAACCATTTGCAACATTCAAGGATTATCCACATAACCCTCTCGATGCGCTCCAAGCTGCTGTTTCATCAGCGCGTTGGTCAGGGTGGTCCTTATGAAAATGTTGGGAATAAACCCTGGGGGGTCGGGAGCCCAAAATCATGGACGTAGGTGTAGATGTATCTGTCAATAGATATACAGTACGCAGCCATACAGGCACATGGGATTCTCCCATTGTGTAACAACTGATTGCATCTGCAACCATGGTCCGTGGTTGTATTTATGTGAGAGAGAGAGAGAGAATCATATACATATTACATATTATATATATATCATAACTTTCAACCTGGGCCATCCAACAAGAAAAACAGTTGATCTTGAGTTGATCTAAAACCCCATTGGTTCATCCCAGTTAGTAACCCCAGTTGGGAGGAGGCTAGGGTTTGTCCAGCTATAACGGGGGTTACAACCCTCTTACCAACTGAGCCATTAAAAATATCATAAAATATCCCTATCCCATCTCAGCATAGTTGGCTGATAGGTTTCCTTGCTCTGGGTTATCATCATCCCCAATAGGCTCAACTGGGATGGACCCAAAACCCTGCCCTTCCACGTCCCAGCCGCTTCCCGTGATCAACGTGCGCAATGATGGCGATGTTGCGGATGTCCTGCGGGAGCAGCCCAAGACGCTTTGCCAATAGCCATTTTTTGGTAGTGATGGATAGTTATGGCAAGAAAATGGAAAGTTTATGGTGGTTTTAACTTTATGGTGGCTACCCTTCAAATAGTTGGCCATTTGCGATGGACAATGGATGAACATGGGCGATTTAGCGCCATGATTTACTTATCAGAAAGATTTGGACAGGGTGATTTCGATAGCTGTGTTCAATTTCCAGGGCAAATATTTGGCCAAGGGATTTCCAATACATTAAGATGCAACCAAAAGCTGGTTACGTCTTGACGGCTTGGGACAGGGTATCCAAAAACTGATCAAAATATGTCAGCATTCAAAATTCAGAAACCCTCGAAAAACTAATTGGTGGTTTCAATCCGTCTCAAAAATAGATGCAGCGTTAGGGATCATCATTCCAAATATGGTTGAAAATAAAGTTGAACCTTAAAAAAACTTAAACCTACTAAAAATATGCCGTGAAAACGGCTGTGACCTAAGGGTCAAAATATAAGACCCTGAGATTCGGATAAACCAATAAATCGCACATGTTCCTCTTCCCGGCGGGATCGCCCCAGGTAACCACTGAACCATCTGCCAGAACAGCCGCGAATGCACGACCTGTGGACTGAACCTGCACAACACTCTTCAGTTGATGCCTCACAAGGGAGCTGTCGCCACCCGCCTCTGGATCACCCCAGGTGACAACAGAGCCATCGCTCCTGCGAAGGCGTTCCATGTGGCTTCAACTTTCTGCACGCTTCTGAGTTGGTCTTGGACTGCAGAGCTGTTACCACCAAGGTCTGGTTCACCCCAGGTCGCGACTGACTCGTCTGCCAGGATTGCAGCAAAAGCACCACGTCTGGTGCCTTTGACCTGCTGTACTCTCTTCAGCTGATCTTGGAGGAACTGTCGCCGCCATCATTTGGGTTGCCCCAGGTGACCACCGAACGATCCTCCAAGATCGCGGCGAATGCGCACCCTCCAGCCTCAATCTGCTACACGTTCCTAAGCTGATCTGTGACTGCAGAGCTGTCACCACCCATGACGGCATCGCCCCATGTGCCCTGTCACCTCCACAGCACCACAGCGCAAAGGCCCCTTGGGTTCCAGCCAGCTGCGCTTCTTGTGGAACGACTGTGAGGCGGCCTGCTGCAGTCACCAGCCTTAGGAAGCCCTTTCCAAGAGATTTCTGCGCCAGAATCTTCAAGTCCCCAGCTCGAGAGGACTGTGGCAGTGAGAAGTTCTCACTGTGACCACAGGGTAAGATTGCATTTATTTGAAGCATTTCGAAAAGACTAAGCCGACGAAGTGCAAGAGGTCTGGAGCCAAACTTCATCGCATGAAAATGTCGATCCTAATCCGCAATGCTTGGCAGCAACTTCTGGTTGAACAGGCCAAAGGATTTGTCTGGATCAGATGGCATAGGAACGAACGGACCCAAGTGAATCGAGCGGGTCAATAAAGCAGATAGACCGATCAAGACTCAAAGATCTGATCTGAATTCTCTCTCAAATGAAGTATCTGAAGACAAAGTAGGTCGGAATGCTCGAGAAACCGAATCTAGTTCTTTAATCCCACAAAAACCAGGATATCTAGGAGATCCCCAGATGAGCCATGCCATGTGTTTCGGTTCCATGCCCCATGCCCGATGCGCCGGGCTCTCCTCTCTCTCGATGATGCCGGGCTTGTCGAGGGTGGCCACCAAGCGTGGAAGCCTGTGGGGCACACAGATCTGAAAACGGATGTGGTTGTCCTTAAATCTATAAGCAACAAATATACGATATCTATATATATATATATAAGTACATGGGTTTGTCTTATCTTTTTAGGGGAACACCTGCTAAATCAATGGGTTCATTGTCATTTCTTTCCTATTTTAAAACAGCAGTTGGGGCATCCCAATTTTCGGACCATCCAAATTAATGGGGATTTGGACAAATGGGCCACCAGATATAGGGATTGGCATTCACATGCATTCACCAAAAGGTACAAGACTTGGCAGTCCTGTTCTAAAATGCATTTTTGAGTTGTTTTAGGTGGGACAAATGGAAGGTTCTAAAGCATGGAACGGGGATGAATGAGGTGTAGCAACCCCCTTATAATAAGAGTAATAAGATGCCAGAAAGTGTTCCCAGGATGGTTTTAGACAATGTTCCCCTCATGTTTTTCCAGGTTTCCAAGTTTTCAACAACTTTTTGGGGTTGCTACTCTCTGGTAAACTAACATAACTATGGAAAAACACCATTTTTCATGGGAAAATCCACTATAAATGGCCATTTTCAATAGCTATGTTAGTTTACCAGAGGGTATATTCTATTTTCAGACTGGGGAATTGGAAATGGAGGACGCAACCTGCACCTTTAGCCAGGTGGTCAAGATAACCATGCTGGGGAGGATGATCCTTAAAAGTTTGGATTTAAGTCGGAAAATGCTGGATTTTCTTCAGTTCTGTCAACATCGAGGAGAACCACGAAAACTCTCTATGGAGAAGTTGATGATACATCATGGGATGGAATTGAGACAACACCAAAATTAAACTGTAGCAATAGGTGCTTCTTGGATTTCTATGGAATTCGATTGCTGGGTGTCTTCTGGAGGGATTTCTGATGAGCTGGATGGTGTACCCTCTGAGCCCACTTGGCCATGGGGAGGGTTTGCTGAAGGCCACCTGCAGGAACAACGGAGGGAGCCTCCAATTTCACAGTTTGCGAAGTGGAAGCCATGGCCCATTTAGTTCGATGAATTGCAATCCTACTACGAATGGCGATTTTATATAGCGATGTTCAATTCCCAGACAGGATGCACTAGCTGAGTTGCCAACATCAGCCCCAGGCCCATCTTTGCTCTACCATGTCTCCCCGTCGCGCCCTGTTGAAATCCAACAACTCAGTTATATAGCCCTGGTTTGCTATTTTTTGGTGGTCGGAAACCCACATGAAATAAGTTGTTGGTGAGTTCAAGGGAGACGTCCATCAATTCTTCATGTGTCTGTTTTCCATACCCTTACCAATCAAACATCGCAATGGAAAAAAGAAAAACAACATCTTCGTGGGAAGGCGACCAATTCAATGGGTAATGTTCAAAAAAATCCATTGCCAAGTTAAACTACCAGTACCAGAGCGTACAGTGGGCACATCCCCATTTTTGTGGTTTAAATTCCCATGTTTGGTGGTGAAATCACCAATTTTTGTCGGTGGAATCCGAATGTTTGTTCAGAAAAATAGAAATGGGATGGTCTTTCGCGCAGAAAATGCCCTGGTGCCTGCTGCGTCGACCAGCACGGGCGCTGTTCGAACGGGTCGCATGCAGAGTGGCTACTGCGCAGGCTGGCTGAGCCGTGGGAGAACTGGAAAATCCATAACTTGGCGAAATGTTACGTGGGAAAATGTGATGACGGATTCTTTGGGTAGCCTATGTTCAAACAAATATGATACTAAAGCTTAGTCATGTGGACCCCAAACCATAGACCCTACTCGCCACACATTTGGGTCAATACCATCCCCAAACTGGAAAGTCATTGCAAAATGAGCCGTCAGGTGGGAGATTCTCTATGAATTCTCCAGGTAGTATGATGGCTGATACAAAGACATATCCAAACTTCCTAGTTTGGGTATGAACCATACAATTTTGCTAGGTCCAACTGGTCTTTGCTAGCTTTGTTTTGCACAAAGAAATGTACTCATCTACCAGTCTTCAAAATGATGGTCACATGTTCTTATCCATCCTTGCCATCAATCACTCAATGTGCCGAATACACGAATGAGTACAAATGTTCCATCTATTTCGGGATCATGCATCATTAGGGTCTGTGTCATCATTTTGAACCTTCACAGTGAAGGTGGATGGACTACCTGCTGATGTCCAAACGTCAACACCTGAGATCCCCATCATGACGTTAACATTGACGTGCCCGGGAAAGCATGGAAGCCGCAACATGACATGAGCATAACACAATTGCTTGCCCAATTCCCCCCTATTCCCTATGAGTCGCCCCAATCTTCGCAAACATCTGTTTTGCGCTTTGGCCAACCAGTCACAGTGAATGATCCAGAAGCATCCAGAAATGATCATCTTCAGTAAACCTGAAAGGTTCACCGGTTCTCAGGTAGTTCCCCCTTGCTACTCAGCATGACTTGTGGTGCTTGGCCAGTGGGTCTCTAGAAAAAAAAAAAGATGGCGACTTACCCCTCTGAGGATCATCAATCAGATGATTTTCATGTTCATTCTGAGACGTATATCCCATTTCTGAAGCCGCAAAAACATGAGCGGGTTTCCTAAAAGTCATGGTGCAAACATGTGGAAACGTAAATCATCAAAAAGATAAATCCCTATCGGCTCATTTGATCATGTACCTTGTCTCTGGGGGGATGACTATACAAATTATACATAACTTATCAGTTTAAAATTCCACCTGAGAAGAATTCCAGGCTCCTGCGCCAAACATCAACGAGGCACACCATGCCTCGATGAACAAAAAACGCCGGGAGGTATGGTTACGGGATCAAGAGAGAGAGAGAGAGAGAGAGAGAGCTTAAGTTAGAAAAAAACTCTGGAAAATATGGTAGGACATGGTAGAACCATCAGAAATCTATAGAAATCTGGGTGTCGAACCCGAAAATGATGGATGCATCAGACATGTGGATGGTAAGCGACTCAAGTGAGACGGAAACTCAAAACTTGGCATACGGCCACCCAAAATGGGAACACAAAGAACCAAGAACAATAGCAAATATCCAGCATTTTGATAATCACAGTATCCTCCCAACTCTGGTCGGGATTTTCAGGGTAGACATCACCTCAACTCCATGCTTGAGCAGATTTCTTGGGGAAAATGGTGAAAAGCGAGATGGTATCTGCACTTCCAGCATCAGGTGAATACATCAATATAATTGGGTATTGATCAAAATCGGGCACGCCAATATTTCCATGGTGAATCCTCAAAAATGGCGAAAGCTGCGCGGTCTCCCAAGTTGAAAAGATCTGCAAAATCAGGATGGTACACCCCAACTATGCCCCATTATGTATATATATATATATATACTTATATACAGGAAAATAAGCCAAACCATCGACTCAGCAACTCCAAAAAAGTCACCAGCCCCATCCGCAAACGAATCCTCAACCAAGGGAGGTTCCACCTGAGCACCCCCGCATGGGAACTCCATGCACCACCCGAAGGCTGCGCGGTTGGCTTCACCTCTAACGGCCTGTGTCGAAGGCCTTTTGATGGGACGTTTTTGTTGGATGGGCGATCACCTTTAAATGAAGATGTTCATAGGGAAATTGTTGGATTTGACTGTGATGGGAAGTCTATGGATGTCTATGGGATTTACAAGATGTTCATATGATTGCATTGCATCGGAACGGGATCTTAGTGGGATGTAATGTGACATAGCCAACAAGTATTGGAGATGGGTTTGCTTGAAAATCGGGAATACCACCAATTTATGGCATGTTCAATCTGGAACATTGCGATTCACCAGCAGATTGAGCGGTGCCCCTTTTTGGGGGGCAAATTCATATTTAACATCAAGGCGTGTATGGAAATAGAATTTTGGGGTCTTGAAGTTTTGAACATACAATACCTGTTCTTTGTGGACAAATTTTCCATTTGGGATACCATATAGAATGATCAGTTGTGCTGGAAATGTGATGACGATGTTTTCTTCCAAAATCAGGAGCTGGACATAGCTGGACGGCAACATCCCAACCAATCAGCTTACAATCTACAAGGCAAAAGAATCGCGATGCGCCACAATACTCAAGCAAATGAGTAGCAAGAAGTCTGGAAGCAGCCAAGGGTGGGGATCTAATCAATGGAAAAATCCGGTTTTTGACAACAGAAATGCCGAAGATCAAAACCCACAGGGGTGAGGTGGAAATCCAACAGAAATTGGGGAGCCAAGAGGTCACTGCATGTCCAAATGCGGAACCCTCAAGTCATCTACCAGTATGACTAAGTATGACCCAATGGGTCGCCCAAGGTGGGTTTGAGAAAATAGAATAAATAGAATCCCAGATTCCCAGGCCACAGGGCTTCGACATGTCTGTGCAGCATCTAGATTCATGCCCAATGACTGAGCAAAAAAAGGGTGCGTCACCAGGTAGTTGTTTAGGGCATCGGGTTTACCACATTGAAGACAGTGAAATCGCCCATTGAACCCGACTCTTCAAGACCCAGCTTCAACCAGACATTACCCTCCAGTGCAGTGAGTGCGGCCCGAATTGGAGTGCCATTTCGCGCCCAAACGTATTTTGGAACACCAGTACAGTTTAAACATAGTTGTAGGGGCCCAAATATCCCAACTTATGGAGGCTACTACCATTGTTGTACCTACTGTTCACCCCACTGCACCCCATCTGCAACCCACGAAAAGATACCGCTGCCGCCTGGAGCGAGCCGTATGAGCAGCGAGAGATGGAGCTCCCACCTGACCAATCTTGGCAGTTGCTTGGCATCGAATGAAGCCTCCAAGAAGAGACGAAAGTAAAAACGCCATTGATATATAGTGATGAATTACTGGTCGATCTTTTTTGGGGCTGCTATACACCAAAATGTCTTACCTTGGCTCCCTGGAGCTAGAATTTTGGATCAGAACTTCCACCAAGAGGTTCAATCCCTACTGAAGTGGGTCTTGCAACGCTTGGTGACCAAGGTTGGAAAAAAAGGAGAGGCCGCTCTGACATCAATATGGTTTGTCCGAAAATAGGGTACCCCAAAATATGATGCTGAGTCATAATTGTCCCTGTTAAAAGACGTAGCCATAAACTGATATAGATTGGGGGTAGAGTACTCACCCTTTTCAAACAGACCCATATTTGGGGAAACCTACATTTCCATCCATGTCCCTAAATGATGGTTGCTTCCTTTTTGAAGCTTTGGGGGAACAAATCCTTCGATATTCGATGCCAGCTCAGAATCCGGACCCTGACGTAAGGCCTTTCACAGCCTTTCTATCTGGGATGGATCTAAACCTATGACATCCTATGACCATATTCTGGTCGGATGAGCATCGTTTAGCAGCCATGTTGGCGTGTACTACAGGGTACCAGGGCCTTTTTGACGGCTCAACCCCCCCAGAATCCATCTTGGCGGCTTTGAACTGCCCAGTTTTGCAGGGTAGGTAGTGGCTTTGATACCAAAATCATCCATAAACAGCTGACATTTCTGTTCATCCCAAAATCATCCAAAGATCCCATTGCGGTCGACCCCAACTCCCGATTTGCATCGCGCGCCTGGCTCACCGGAGCCACAAAACCCGTCGCCATGGCACCTGAAGAGTCGATGGAGAGTCGTTTCCGGCAATGGGGGGGGTCCATGTTCTTCCCAAGCAATTCTGGTGATTTTTTGGGAAGTTTGGAGAGTTGACTCAAACCACATCCCAAAACTGGTAGAGATGGAATCTCAAAAACCTCTCACCTTTTCTCCCATCACACTTTGAGTACAGGAGCAGAATTGATTCCAACCTCTCGCGACAAGAGAACAAGAGAGACCCACAGGTCAGCGGGTGTCATTAAAACAAAAAAAAAATCAGCCAGGTCTATCATCATTTTCAGGAATTATGACACAATGCCATAAGTTGAGATATGCCATCCCGAATCTTTTGAACCCATTTGGCGAGTTCTCAAGTCGTGAGTGTACCCCTTATCACCATTGTTTACCACATTAGAAATAGCGAACGTTGGATGATAGTTTGAGGTCCCCCATGACTTAAGAAACACTCGTTTCACCATGAATTAACTCCCTTAAATCATCAAAAATCGTCAATATCAATTGTCTCACCATGAATCTCTGAGGAGCTAAGAAACGCCCATTGAAATGGGGAAGTTTTTTCCCCAAGAAACGGCGAGCCGCACCACTTGGGAACCCCAAAAATATCACCTCGTCCAAGCTGCTCTGGAAGATCTCGACAACACAACTGCTCAGCCGCTGAGCCACTGCGATGTTCCGGAGAAGCCCCGGTTGATTGATAGTAACTAGTAGTTACAGTAATGAAAGAGATAGTAAAGTCACTTAGCCTTGTATTAGTATATATATATACAGGAATTTACATGTTCTATCTGTTTGGCAAAATTCTGGAGGTTACTATCACTGATATTAACAGTAGTCTGATGGCAGTATGATGGAGGTGTTCGCCATATTTCATCAGCAAAGGTTTATGAGTTCGGCCAGTTTGGTGGCATCATCTTAGGCGGTGAAGCCGAACAACAGCTCAAAGCCCCACCTACTAGGTGTTCTTGAATAAGGTGCACCCTCAAATCACATCGGGTTGCCAACTCATACAAAAAAACATGCAGATTGGATCAGATTGGATCAGGTTGGCAGATTGTGGGTGTCCCCAAGTTTCCACATGCCGCCCTGGGCACAACTCGCAGCTGTTTGACTCGCTGTCACAGCCGCACATGCACCCCAGGGGGCGCAGCACTTTGCGCCGGCACAGCCCGAACCGCCGCAGCCGGAGCCATGGCAATGGGCGATCGCATCGAGCATGGCCTCAACGCAGGAGGTCTTTTCCACTCCAGACTTCAACTGGGTATATTCAGGGATATACCCTCATGCAAACTAACATAGATCCAAGGAAACCCATGGTTTCCCAACGAAAATATCTACCAAGGGGGGAAGTTTAGGTGGTCCATATCTATATCAATTTACTGGGGGGTAAGGCATAGAAGCAGACTGATAGAAGCCGGTTGTGATTCGCTAGCTGTACAAATTGCCCAAAGCTTGACCAAACACATTGTTTCAGGTATGTACAACATGTCGATGTCAGCAAGAAATCCGGAAGGGTACATAAATGGGGTTGTCCAAAAATATGTTTCCCCAGCATCCTATGGTTCTTTGTCAGTTTCCCCTAATTTTTTAGCGTCCTTGACATGGGCCGTGACTTTCAACCTCCCAAACATAGGGGACCATAGGAGGGCACGGGTACCGCAAAATCCAGCCACCCAGCCCCAGTGCCTCACCATGGGCTGCGCCTGGCTCATTGGTTTTCACCAGCCAAATCAATGTGAAAAATGCGTATGGGTCAAAAGTGGCTGGAAATTGAGTGGTCTTTCCTAAAAATCACCAGTGAGTCCATTGGTGGTTTTCTGGTTTATAAGCACGGGGTAAAACGCTGGTCCCTCTCTGAAAACCACATTTTCTAGCAGTTCCGATGGTCCCATAGGTCTTGACAACAAATTTACAAATCTGTCTGAACATTGTTTTTCTTAAACATCCCATAAGACTCTCACTTAACGAAACCACATCATAAACCCTATTCCAACCACTTCATTGATACGTATATACCCACCCATTTTGATGGGCGAAACCTCCATGTTTGCCGTTGAAACGCCTGAATAACTTGCACGGAGGATGAACTCCTGGCAACTTGCACCTTGAATCCGGCGGAATTCCATGGCGAAGTCTGCCACTTTATGGTGCTGAACAGCAACAATACACTGGGGAAAATGTGTGATATTTGTTGGGATATGATGGGGATATGACTCAACAATGATCCCCAAATGAATAAATCCAACATATGTTCTGAGGATTTCGTTCGGGGTATATTAACTTCATATTCTGTGGATGGCTTGAAAAACGGGGCTCAAAACTCAATTTTGTCACGGCAACCACAGCATCTTGAGCCCACCACCGAGTAAGGCGGGGAATACCTTGGCAGTTCAGCTTGCTCAGCAGCTCACCGTCTAAAATCTCCTGCTCGTTGGTGGATTGCGGGGATATCATGAGTCATTTAAAAACCGCCAACCCAAGAACAACTGATATGTGATTGTCATATATACTTATTCTATAGCTATCATGTGCCCCTACTATCAACCCCCAACAAAAGAAGGATCTTGGCTTGGTCACTTGAAAATCCGGAGATTGCGGTAAATACCAATCCTCCAAAACATCCCGACTTGGGTCCCCAGCGAGCCAGGCGCCTGGCAATGCACCCGAAATGTCATTCCATGATACTGGTTGGGAATAGGGATTCCCACCTTATCACTTCATGGATTATGATTAGTCTCAAACATATTGGGTAGTATAACCTCCGAACCAATTCCCAACCAACATTGGGCTTGAAACACTGCCCAAGTGATGTTAAGCATCCCTGAAATGGAACCACGGGTCCTTGAAACAGAGTGCAACAGGCCGGAGAGGGATTTCCGTTTCCTCCAGATCTGACCTTCACATAGCTACACCAGGCCGTGCAAAGCAAGTTGCAGTAAGTTGCAAAACGAAGACTTCGTTGCCGTAAGGATTCATATATGAGAAACCATCCCCAGAAGTGTGGTTGGTAGAAACTATTTATCGTACTTGTGAGCTCTCCTCCAGAACTTGCGCATTGGTTAAAACTTTGCTGCCCTTGTTTTCACACCAAAATAGCTGACACTTCTGCTTTCAATGGATGCTGATACCTGCCTTACAAGGGTCTCATAGGTATTATTGATCCATCCCCATTGTTTGAGGATGTTCAAGAACTCTCCCTGTATATCCCTGTATTTTGGGTCACTTCGCATTTTGGTTCGACTTTTTTTTGGCGGGTGATTTTCGTCGCTCATCATTTCATGCCATTTTTGGGGGGTGCAAAATCTTGAAATTCGGTACAGTAATTGAAACTTGGAGCATGTGAAAACCCGGTTCTTGATGGTAAGAACCCACTGAAAACTTAGTGGAACCCCTTCCAGTTGGATGAAAAAAATCAACCGTCGCGGGTCCCGCGCACCGCAACGCGTGCAATGCTTCCTCGTTGCCTGGAAGCAGCAGAAAAGCTTGGTTGGAAACTCCCATGAACCAGCCGGCTTTATCACTACCCTCTGGTAATGAGACGCGGCTGGCTAGCTGGGAACATCATCGAACTAAATGATTTTAAATGGTAGATTGTCCATGCCGCGTTTACCGACTTTGAAAACAGTGGGAGATGAGCCAGTGGAACAGCAGCTAGTTGTGATTGGGGTTGCTGGCCATCAGGCCACTGGACTGCCACTTTCGCTGGCTTTCCTGGAAACTGACGCTACCATGCCACCAAATCATCTCTGGGAAATGTTTCACATCCATGTTTGTTCAAGGGTAAACTTCAAAACCTGTTCAACCAATCTTTGGAACCATTCCTTGCGGCTAGGGATCAAAACTGTGCCAACCTACTGTCCACATCTAAAATAGCTGGCAGGTATGGAGTGCATCCTCCCATCTCACAAATCACAAGGATTCACCCATCCCCTTATTTTCCCCTAGGCTCAACCAAGAAATGTTTCCTGGTTAAATTCGCGTTCTGATGTGCATCAAACATACTTGGGGGTGCAGTTCCACAATTTTTTGTCCTAGAATTCACAGTTGTAGGGCTCCCAGATCTCAATTGACGGAAGTGAAAATCCCATGGTTATACCCATTGTTTTCACCCCACCTGCACCCCCAAGTAGAGCTTTCATCTGAGGTTTCCAGGATCTTCAAAGAAGCCACGTCTGAGCTCAGGACGATAGACTCAAAGGACCAGATTTGCCTGGACAGACCCACTGGGAGGGAAGGGGCATCATCTGCTGGGGAGCACATGGATGGTACATGGAATCTACCCTCCGGTAATCAAACATGGCAATTGGAAATCCCCTATAGATGGAGGTTTTAATGGGAAAATCATCTATAAATAGTGGATTTTCCATTGCCATGTTTGATTGCCAGAGGGTACCACCAAAAAAATGTCATCAACCAAAGGAGCAGGATTTGCCCTGTTGGTCGGTGGTTTCTGACTTTCATGTCCACGCTGCCCCTCGCAATATGAACAGCAGGTTCCAAAATATCGCAACAGAAGGTCTTTGTTGCTTAAATATCCATATTCTATATAGTTCATACAGCTCATACCCGGGTCATACCCCATCATTTCACCATTTTACACCATTCCCCTGGCTAAATCCCACCTTTCAACAGCCCCACCCCAGCCACACCGCCATCACCGACACACCACAGACACAAAATGCACCGGGTGGGTGAGACCCGGACGGGCGGGCATTGCAAGGCGCATGGAGCCCGCCTGCAGGCGATCTACGAATTGTGGATTTTCTTTGTGTTTTTTTTGTTACTTTACTGGAGGTTATCTCGTCTATTGCTATTGCTTTATCTATCTACCTATGTACCTGCCTGCCTACCTACCTACCTATCTATCTATCGATTTATCTATCTATCTATCTATCTATCTATCTATCTATCTATCTATCTATCTATCTATCTATCTATCTATCTATCTATCTATCTATCCTGATGAAAAACAATCTCTTTGATCTGATCTAAAAAATCTAATCTGCCAATGTATCCATGGACTTAAGGATGGATGGGGGGAACATAGATTCATCTATCTGTCCATCAGGTAATTCATGTATTGCATATACAGTATATACGTGTATATATATATATATACATATGCATTTATACATATTGCCTGTTTACTTGTAGATGGATGGATAAATGGATATGTAGATGGATAGATGGATGGATGGATGCATTGATGGATAGATGGATGGATGGATGGATGGATGGATGGATGGATGGATGGATGGATGGATGTACAGATAGATAGATACCATCAAACTAAGCATTGTCCCAACAATCTTGTAATGTCACAGGTATTAATCAGTGGTCATCTGCTCACATGTGTATATGTATGTATGTATGTATGTATGTATGTATGTATGTATGTATGTATGTATGTATGTATGTATGTATGTATGTATGTATGTATGTATGTAT
>BGPT01000135.1:161154-187428 GCA_003297045.1 Symbiodinium sp. clade C Y103 | reverse complement strand
ATGTATGTATGTATGTATGTATGTATGTATGTATGTATGTATGTATGTATGTATGTATGTATGTATGTATGTATGTATGTATGTATGTGTATATATATACATATCGTATCGTTGGCCTATATCCCATCCTTCAGTAGTCCCCAAAATCATTGTTGGCTTTACCATCGTCAAAACACGGTATGGTCATCCCAGCGAAGTCGGAATTCCTCAGGGTATTTGAAGACCCCATTCTGGTCCAATGAGGGGATAACATGGATGTTTTATACCCCTATGGATGACTGGGAGATCAAAGCCTTCCCTGCTGTCCAGAGCTGTTGATAGCTGTTGATGGACAGCTCTACCTGCAAAGATCATCCGGTTTCGGTTTTACCATATTCTTCATATATCCATCAAAACCCATCAAAGAAAAAACTTCACCAGTATCGTGTATATACAGTACTTTAGAACACCCTGCAAATAGGTTGATCCCATACACTCATTGATCCATTATGGAATCAAAGACATTTGGGGTAAGCAAATCCCACTTTACCACCAAATCCCTGTGCGATTGACTCTGCCTGTGGCGTCATTGCTGGCGTAGCCATGGGAGCTGCCTCAAATGGAGGAAGCGATGAGAACGGATGAGCCACCAAGAAATGATGCGATTTCAAGACCAAAATACTGGAGATTCAACCGCCGTATCATGTGTCTTACCCCTCGAAAATGGACACCTTACAAACCCCCAAAAAAAAGTCTGGTTCTATTCCCCATCCATGGCTGAAATCTCAACTGGCAACCTAGGTCACACCACGGCTTACCCAGTCTGGGCAGTGGAGATGGAGGTGCAGGTTGATAAGTTTCGTGATGAAACAAATGAAGTGATCCGTCGGCAAGTCACTAGTATAGTCACTAGAGGTTTTTGATGGGGTATGATGGGGTAGTCTTTGCCTGTGAAGTGACAGCTCCTTCGATTCTGCTTATCTTTCTTTTGTCCAAGTCTAGATGTTTTACAACAGATGACAATGGACAAGAAGACTAACTTTATCACAGATGCCTGACCATGTCTCATTGGATTGGTTTCAGGGAAAGTTTACAGGAAAACCCAATATTTGATGGTAAAATCCATGGTTTCCTGTAGATTTTACATTTACCTAATCCAGTGATCGCCCTGCAAACAGCCACGATCTGGCGGCCCAAAAGGGCCGGCCTGCACGGTGTGCGAGACCAGATCGCTCGCCCGGACCTGGGTAACTGAACGGGAAAATCGACCGGAAACCTATTGGTTTCTAGGCCCAAATTGATTGTGATGTCCTACTGATTCTCCTAAGTTTGGTTATTCATGGGTCAGTTCTCTCAGGGTGACAGAAGAACCCCAGACTCAAACCGAAATGCTTCTTGCAAAGCCTATGGGAAGCTTGGAAAATATGGATGTAGATATTGGCGACAATGATCCATTATGATCCATCAAGAATGATTGTCTACCCATCAGGGAATAATTAAGACATAAATAAAGATTGGCATGGTCGACCAACTAGCGATCAAATTATTGGATACCCCAAGGAGAAAAAAGAAGGTTAGCTGGTGGTTAGCCGTGGTGGTTTGGATTCTTTGGAACCCCCCTTCTGGGGATTATCACAAACCGGGGTGTGCCCACCATTCCAAAGCACCGAGCCCCAAACCACCCATTGATTTCCCATGGAAAAAACAGAACAATAGCAGCAAGTGACCCAAATCTTTGCATCACAGCCAGGACACTCTAGGGCCGGGCAGCGGCACTTGGGAAGCGCGTGGTTGAAGGGGCCTATCCAGCAAACGGTGCCAGCAACATTTCCCATGTGGAAATGACTAACTTTGCAGCCCACCCTATCTCTTGAGCCACAGAATTTCGAGTTGAGATTTTGGTCAGCCTTTCTGGACATCATCTTGTACATCTTGACAATCCAACATCTATTTTCTGAGCTGCCCACTGCGCATGGGAATACAGAGTTCCTCCATCTTGGTCCTTTCGCGGCACTCCCAGGCAGTGACATCTAGCATGGTAGAGCCGGGAACATCTTTGATCTCACTCCATTCCAAACAGAAGGCGTTCAAGCATGTTTTCTGTTGGGACTGCAAAACCCCTGCATTTCAGTGTTCAAACTTTTAATAATGTTTTTTGTGGACAAGAAGTGCTATTCCGACACACCTTGATCTTGAGGTCAAAATGGTCTGTTATGACCCTGTTTTTGTTGTGCAGCCTCAAACCCCACATGATTTTTGATACCACTGCCCTGACCCCCAATCTGTTCCTGCCAAGCATTCACAAGCAACTCGGCCTGGCCAAGATGGCCCAAAAATGGGGGATGCCACCAACATAGACGGGGAAGTTCATTGAAAACTTGATAAAGTCCGATACAGTCTACAAATAGTCCATGCAATTCCACCAGATTCTACCAGGGCCAAACTTTTGTGGCCCCAAGGTTTGGGCCCTGACGAATTATTTGATTTTACACCATTCTGACGTCCGTTGTTTGTACCCGAAATCTCCCATGAATGATACCCTGGATCCTAGATATCCCACTAAAGGCAATTTCCTCTACGATATAGCCTCTCTGCCGTCAGCAAATGCCTGCAACATTCCAAGTACAACCGACTCTTCCAATCGGTTGCTCAAAAAATATCGAACAACCATCAACCATATCATCAACCATCAAAACCATAATCAACACCAACAACCATATCAACCATCCTCTATACTGCAAACCCAAAATCTGACTCTAATTATTTCTTTACAAAGACAGAACAGAAATCCATAAAAACCATCAAGTTGATTCTGCCGAAAAATAGAAAGAGAAACAAATAGTAGTAAGTATATAATAAGATGCAATAAGAATAAGACCATTGGAATATTGGAAAATCAATATTTCACAACCATTGCAATGTCAACCATCCCGGCCCCCCAAAATGCCGCGGCCAACTCCGCCTGTCGTTCCAACTCGGCCATCTGCCGCTGCGCCATGAAGCGCAGCTCGCGCAGTTGCGCCTCGTGCCTCAGGGGTGCAGTTGGGCTTGTTACTGGCTATAACATGGTATAGCTATGGGATTCTAACCTCCATGGGATATTCATTGGATTGGTTTATGGGAAAATTTACAGGAAAGCCCCATATTTCATAGGAAAATCCATGGTTTCCTGTAAATTTCCCCTTCAACCAATCCATTGAGATATGGGAAAAAATACCAATATGGTTAAAGAAGCCACAAAAATTAGGTGGACATGATGGTTGTATATTGGTTATATAGTGGGTATATATGGAAATGTTGGTTAAGTAACCCATGCAACCAAAAAGTGGAACTACACCCGCAAGTGGAATTTCAGTGTCTTCATGGGATTTTTAGAATGTGGTTGTTGGTCTTTTCTTGGAACAGTGGGATTCTTGCGAGGATTTGATGGTAATATTTGGGCTCTCTTGTTGGTGGTATGGGATTATCTGATCGTTTGGGAATAGTTATAGATTTGTAATTAGGAGAAGATCTTTAATTAATCAACCTATGTTTCTTAATGAGTAAGTACATAATATGTCGGGGATATACTATGTGTCATATGGACAGTATGACTACAGTACATAGAATTGCAGTATCCAAAAATTGGGATATGAGCCGATGAATGGGGATATGAGCACGCTAATTGGATAATGAGTAAAACTTATGGGATTATCCGGGGATATCATGTATGATGTGATGGTACTTTTGGGGAGATATCTTACGGAGAATATGATTTTCAAACCCTAGGTTTGCTAAGAGAAATATCATGATTGCATATATATATATATAAATATATGTTTGTTATTTTTATGTGAAAATGTACATACATGGGATTATTTGGAGCAACCAGTAAATTGTTCTTTTGTTCAATCCACATGTAATGATGCGTAGTCTGATCCCAAATCACATGGTTGTTATATCACGGTGCGATGATCCGATTCGTGCCTGGCGAACATGGCTAACAATTAGACACAGAAATGTACAACTGGTACGACTACAGCAATGAGACACAAACATCTTGAATTTCAGTCACCAAATTCAGGATGTAACTGACAAGCTGAGAGGGAGAACAACACATTCACAACACAAAGGGCGTCGATCTTACTCCAGAGTGCCAAATCAAGTTCTGTGGTCAGCAAGCACCTGGTACACAGCCCAAAGGAATGCAGATGAACAATATGATCACAAAGGTGCCTTAAAATGGATCCAGACCGATCATATTTCTAAAACATACACTACACATTTACGTCACAATCAAGAATAGCACCGGTGGGATAAACGACAGCTGAATGGCTTTCCCTCTGGTCATTTTTCATAGTTTGCCATGGAATCCATGACCCACGCAAGTGGCGTTTTTTTACCTATGATTTCCATGGTCATTGTCCATTATCCATGGCAAACCGTTAGATTTCTAGCGGGTGTGTACCCTCGGGTACTTTAACATAGCTATACAAGACAGGCCGACATCCCATGAACAAATGATTTGCCCGCAACACCTGGTCACTTCCCATAGGTATGTTAAATTACCGGTAAGATTCTGGGATTTGCTAGATGTTAGGAAAGCAATCACACGCCACCCATAGTTTGATGGTTTGTACCACCCATTCATGGTAAAGTTGGGGGTGATTTACTATTGCTTCGCTCACATTACCCTCTGGTGAACTAACATAGCTATTGAAAATGGCCATAGAAATAGTGGATTTTCCCATAGAAAATGGTGATTTTCCATAGCTGTGTTAGTTTACCAGAGGGTATATCGTCCCATTCATATCCCAATGTTTGGAGGCTGCCAGTCGCTGTGGCTGCAGGCTGATCTCTCAGCAAGATCTCTTGCTCCTTGACCTGAAAAGTGCAGATGGAAGGGCCAGTTGGGTGGGTTCAAATGTGGGGGATACCTCAAAATAGTTATTTTACTATGAAACATAATGTCCAAATGGGGGATGTCGCCAATTGCTATCTTTGGAAAGGAGAATGAGGATCAACCAATATCAACCACATCCCGGGAATGACGTCTGGCACGTGTGTTGACGCTCTGCAGAGAAGGATTTTAGTCATAGAGGTCAGGTCGTAATCAATCGCATGTAAATGATTGACCCCAAATGAGTGTGCTCATCTGTGATTTCCCCTGGAAAAAGACTGACTGTGGGAAAGACATGAGAAGGTGCATCAAATGACCAAGTTATCCTGAATCATGCCTACATATTGTACTTGAGGAAAATTGTGTATGTATATTAAAATTCATCTCTTTTGTAAATTCGCATAGTTGAGGACTTGAGGAAGAATAAGTCAAGATCTACATAGATCCTAATTCTAGAAGCGGGATGCATCGCCCATTTTCGGCCAATTTGGAAACAATGGTTCCAGTCGTCAACAGAGGATCAATCACCTGCAGCACCCAAATGTGGATTTCAAAAAGCGACAGAAACCCAGATGAATTGCCCATGACTCGATGATTTTTCGATTCCAAAGTGGGAAAACCCATCATATTTATTTACCAGGGCTTATTCTCTGTGGAACTGCCGAATCCTCACCAGGCTCCAAACCATTCTGGACAAAGCAATACTATACCTTGGAACGTAAAACGATACAAGCGATGCTATCACCGCACTGCAGGATCCACTCAGACATGAGCCAGTCAACAAAACTTCAAAAGCCACTTGAAGCACCAAAATCCACCGTAGATTTGCTCTGACTGGGAAACCCGATCAAGTTTGAGTTCCCTTCAAGAAACCAACACATCCACCTGCCGTTTGAAAAGCATAACGCATGCATTCCGTATCGCTACAGGCTGTGGCTGGTTTCGTTGATGGTTGGCGTTGGCGTGCAGATTGTCCTGCTCACATCGAGTTTAGGGTCAGAATCAACATCCAACAAATCGGGATGCAGATTGCCTGGTCATTCTTTAAATCTCAAGCAAATTTGGGAGTATCCACATTCATAAGGCACTGTCACCGCATTTTTTGCCGGTTTGGGTTTGAGCCCCGAACAAAAAATGCAAGTTAATTGAAGCTCCAAAGCAGGCTTGGGCTTTGGAGGTGATTTTTGACCGGTGGCTTTTTGCCTGGTTTCCAACGATCCCTGAGGTGACCCGTCCCCATTTTTGTCATCACGTTTATCCGGCTGATTGATATTCCTTCACCAACCTGAAATAGATCGCGATTTTCAATTGACACTGAGGTCGTTGTCCTTCACCCAGAGTTTATGGCTCTAAATTCCCCATGTTGAAGTTATTGTTATGGTCCCATATTAGCCTTCACGTCCAAAATGTTCTCTTGGTTTCATCACGTTTAGAGTCTCAACTTCACCACTAAAGGGCAAACTAAAAGACCGGGTTTCATGGGGTCGTTCCCCACTGAAAGCACAAAAATTGTCCGAAAAAATGTTCTGCCACTACACTCAAACACGTTAGTCACATCAAATTTCCGAAAAAAAAAACAAAAAACAGACTTCTGCATGACACAAGTTGTCTACAGTTCGTAGCCAGTGTATCTCCCCATCAAACCCCAACGCAATCCCAGCCCGCTGCCGCCGCTCCGTGAGTTTCTTGTGCTCTTTGGACAGCTGATCCACGCCTTTACGGAGCTCCAACTCCAGCTCTTTCGCGTGGGCCTCCTGAGGGGACCATGGTGAACTGGAAAAATCTCTAGGCAAATTGTTGAACATGTTGAACCATGGAGAAAATGCGGAAAACCAGTTCGGGGGTCTGGAGCTTGTTTAGCCTTTACAAGAACATGTAATTTTAGATATGTATTTGTAGGTATGTGTGTTTCCTCCATCAATATGGTTAAAGAATGTTCAAGGATCACTTCCGAACCAGCCAAAGGGAAAATTACTTTTTTTGAACGATTTGCCAAATTAAAAAACATAGCCATACACATATTTTTGTTGTTTTTTTGAAACATGTTTATTGCACCCGGTGTACTTCAATTGTCTTGCTTCTAGAATGAAATAAGCCATTCTGGAGGCGATTCTGCAACTGTGGGAAATAAACAAATCCAATGTATCTGGAGGTCGGTGATGTTGGAAGAGATGATATCTGTTTTTTTGGTACAAACAAGCACCGATTTTCTCAAAGAGAATCATTTCCCATCACCTTGAGCCCAGCCAAATGATCTTTAATGCCTTCAATCCATCAAGCCATCTGAAGAAGATGGAGTGCTTCCATGAATGAATTGATGCACAGTTTAACAGGTTGTTTCTCTGGCAAGATCTCTATTCCACCAAAGTGGTGTTGATTCTCTTCAGTCCAGATTTTGTGTGGTCCAACCAATCTACGCGGGTATTAGGTCCCGGTTCTGCTGAGATTGTCAGATGTGTTGTTGAAATTCTCGTTGTTTCTGTTGAAATCCTCCTCTCTTTCAGGCCCATTTTGGTGGATTATCATCTTTGGCCATGTTCATGGGAAATGGCTTTGTCTGAAAATAGGTGACCCCAAAAAATTATGGTTTCCTGCTAAAACAGCCACAAATCGATGGGGACATCCTCCATTCCCAGACAAGCCCATACCTACTCATATCATTGGAGTGGTTAAAGGGAAAATTTAAATGAAAACAATGAATTCTCCCATGAAATATAGGGGGGTCCTGTAAATTTTCCCATTAACCAATCCATTGATCATAATTTTGCTGATTTTATATCCCATTGCGTCTCCATATGATCCCATCGTAAAGTCCGATTGAATCACCATCCCATTGAATTCTCATTAGAATCCCAATCCAATCCCAATGAAATCCTACTAGATCCCAGTAATTCCCCATTAATCACCAGAAAATCCCCATAAAATCCCCATTAAATTCACATAAGATACCATTAAAATCCCTATGAAATCCCCATGAAATCCACGTCAGATTTGCTCCTTCTGCGCTTGCACCGAATCCGGCGTGGGCAGCCCTGAGGTAAGGCATGGCACCTAGCGGCAGCGTGGGATGGCTATGTGAGATCCCCATCAAGAAAAAGCTGCTTGCAGTAGCAATGGTGATGATATGACAAAAAAGATTGCGATGAAATGCTTACTTGTGCTTAGTAGGGAATGGGGGAATGGGATGGCTATTAATGGTAATTATAGGTCATTCCCCCATTCCCTGCTAAGCACCAGTAAGAACCAAATTGGCTTTTTGCCAACTCAGTTTTTCACAATTCTTCTACTGGTCATCGGGGATTTGGCAGTGAAAAAAAGAAAGAAATTGGCAGAGAGCGTGCAAATGACGCGTATTTTGAATTTCAAAAAAGCAGCCACTTGCAGCCACTTGCAGCCACTTGCAGCCACTTGCAGCCACTTGCAGTGGATGCAAGTGGCTGCTCAAGTGGCTGCTCAAGTGGCTGCTCTGAGCAAGTGGCTGCAAGTGGCTGCTTTTTCGAAAATAAAAAAACGCCTCCTGCGTGCTCAATGGAAATTGGGGAAATCAACCAGAAAACCCTGCAACCAAAAAGACGGATCTGAATTCTCCTTAGCCCCAACCCTACAAGAACCCCCAGGATCCCCATAATACTTCTGACGGAAAGATCACCGAAGTCTGGGAATCTTACCATCATGAATCATATGTTATTACCTACACAAGCACTGCACCACACATCCCGAGGTCCACTCAGCAGCGACTGCACGAAGCACACTTTTTGACCCCATCAGAAAATCAGGGGCTTCATACACTCATACAATGGTTTCTGATCATAGATTTTCACATCATTCGTTACAAGGCGCAGTTGGCTCCCCACTTCACTAGGATGGAGAAACCGTGGTTGACAGCCACAGCGCTAGGACCTCCATATCTGGACTCCACACATCAGGATCGGTGCTGGCCACCTCACAGTTTGCAGAACACCTCCCACTGCAGGCAATACCCATGTTTTTCACGGTCCCCAATAGATCTAAAAGTGAGAGCGGGCTAAAATGTTGAGGAAAACTGGTGGGGATAACCCACCAGTAAATCTCTTTAGTGATCCCCTTTGCCTCTGGTGTCGTCCATTCCATGGATATAGGCATAGGCGGCATAGGCTTACAACTTCAACCATTTCGATTCCCCAGTCTGGACGTCTTCCCTGCTACCGATCCCTCAGTATTTGTACCACCTAGCATAACCCTACTGACTTGTGAGCAAACGTTAAAGCTCCTAAACGAAACAAGGCTATTCAAGTGTATCACGCCAGCTGCTGTGCTTGAAAAAAAACTGTCCAAAGCAATCAAACCCAAGCACTTGTGGGTCACTAATGGGTATACCAATGAAAAACCTGTGAATAACCCATGATCAACCTTCCAAAAAAAAGAGGATGGCTTTGCCACACCCACCATCCCTCACAGATCCACACCTGAATCATCAGTGACCAATGCGACCAATGTAACTATACGACTACACCATACTAGACCTGTGCTTCTGGGGGTTGTGCCTAGATTGAAGGTCTCTACATCTCATGTGTGCCCGAACATTCTTGGTTTGACATCAAGAACGTGTCGAAAGATGTGGACAGCGCCCCTATAACATGATCTAGGGTCAGTGGATAAAAGCCGCACCCCTTTGATGGTTGCCTATGATCTTGTTGAAAACAGTGTAGCTCTTGTTGAAATCAGCTTGTAATACTTGCGGAGCAAGTGAGTTTTCTACTCATCTTTCTGCAGAGCCAGGCTCAAAATGCTGCGACATCATTGGCGACTATGGTGAGGCCATTGAATTTGCCCGAATACCATTCAGGGTCACGATCTTTTTCGTTGGCTTGGTTTAAGTGCGAGGTTACAGGAAACCATGATATGACTGTGTAAAGATGAATTCAACCGCAACTTTTCCCGTTACAGAATTCCGGGACTTTTACATCAAAGCAGTCAATTGGACAACCACGTCCTTTTTTCGACAACTTTGCATCTGCTTCGGTCGTCCCTGGTGTCGGGACCGCACCGTGGCGCTGCACCATGTCTTTGTAGGTTTCCGCCCTGGTCATGGCTTCAACCTTGACCCCAAAGATGATTTTATCGGCAGATTTCACCAGGGAAATGGTCATCAAAATCTCTTTGATGTTGGAAGAAGCAACCCAAAACAACCACCAGTGAAATTGGAAAATCAAAATCGAAGTTGATCTTCTTTGTTCCGAATGCCAATCAGCCATTGTCTGAACAATGAAGTAATTGAATGCAATTGCAGCATGTAATGAATCCAGTCTTGGTCAATTGTCAAGGAGTCTAACTGTTAAATGGACTAAACAGTGATTCTAAGATAGTCTAAGTGCGACAAAACATCAAATCAATGTTTTAAGTGCTGGGTAGTATGATCCACATATTTAAACAAGGGTACCCCCATGCCTTGGGAAACCTCCAATTGAATCTTTCACAAGTCCCAAAAACGAAGAGCACATCGAGGTTTCCCTCATGGCTTCCAACAGGACCTTAGTGGCGTCATCATGAAGCGCCGCAAGGGCGCCATGCTTCGGAGAGGACAAAGGTGATTTTTTGCGAAGAAGACTTGGATGATACTTGAGAAACACCTTCGGATGATCATCGTAAACATTGGAAACTCATTGAATTGTTGGAAAAAATCCATGGGATTATCGTTGGGAATTGATGTGACCAACCATGAGCAGTTCCTTGGGTGTGTCCAACACCCAAATGACCCTGACTGAGTATTCGTCATATTTGCGCCACTCTAAAGCCAGCTACCCTAGAACCCATCCACAGAGCACAGAGCACTGTGAAGCAACCCGCTTTACTTTGCAAGATCACGAGATCGATGTCATTACAGTTGAATTGCTAGATAACTAATACTGGGATGAACAAAAAACAAATACTGCCATCAACCTACCATTTGGGGATGGTGTCTACCACTCATTTATGGTAAATTAGGAATTTGGTTTTACCACAATCATCCACAATCCACCTCAGTGTCCTACCGGACTACCACGGCCAAAAAGATGTGTCCACCGTCCAACTCAGCCAGCGACAGGGGAAACATGGAGCATTGCCTCCTGGTACGGATGAAAGGTGGGACCTGAAAGTCGCAAGAATCTCTCCGCGCCCGGTCCCGTAGGTCCTTGGAGCGCGACAGCAACAAAGGTGTGGGAGATGACCAACAATGGCGGCAGTCACTGGGAATTGATTTAAGCAAAATCATTGGAAGTTGAATAGCGGACAAAATGACTTGTTCATTTCATGCCATGCAGGGATTAGGGCCGTCCCCTATCGGTAGTGAAGGTTTGCACACCCCTCAGCAAGGCCGAGGTGAAGCAAGACTAAGTTAGTATTACAATGATTTTGTCGGTTACTCCATTGAATGAACAGCCAGTGGATGCTTTGGATCTTTCCTAAAACTGTGAGGACCCAATATCATGCCGTTGCTTGTTATGAAAAAAACAACGACAGAGGAAAAAAACTCCCAATAATGACCGCATCCATGCCTTTTTGGGAACCAGCCCGGTTACATTTTGTATGATTTTGCTATTCTCTGCTTCATACCTAAGAACAGCTACAGATGGAGATTTGTAGTTCGTTGATAGGAACATGAATTACACTTTTTGAAAAATGTTTAACCTCCTTGGTTGTCTTAGGCGGTTGCTTGTGTTCCCTGTGATTTTCCACACCCTTTTTTAATGGTTGTTTTGTACCTATTTCTACTGGTCGCATCCCTACTTCTTCGGGTTTTCATCATCCGATCCTCAGCTTAAGGTGTTCAATTCACATGTCTGTCGGTTCAACCTCCATTTATGCTGTATCGGTTTTCATCCCCATTTCTGTTGCTGAAGGCCATCCTGAGAAGAACATGAGCGCCGTGCGTTTCCGTCCTTGACACTGCCCCGGCCACCGTCAGAGCTAGAGGTCCCATCCTTTTGCGAAGCGGCGCTGGGCACTTGGAGCCCCTTCAAAAAATCTTTGATGAGGATATGGCTATGAGTCAAAACCCTGGTACCTAGTGAACATCAAAATAGCTGGCAAATGGATGTTCATCCCATTAAAATGGATGATAATTGGTTTTGACACATCCCCATATGAGGATAGCTGAGCAGTGTTCAAAAACCACCGTTGGTTGATGATTAGTTCGGGGATTATACTTGGGGACTATAATAATCCAATAGGGGAATCCCAACCAACCTTTACAAAGGAATGACAAAGGGGATTTGAACACTGCTCAGGTGTTTAATAGGAAAGTGTTAAATTATGATGACAAATCAAAACTGGTGGAGAGTGGGGCTGGTGAATGATGGGAAAATGGGCAGATGGAAGTGGGGATCGGAGATCCACAAAACATGTGTCATGAAGCAAGATGTTAAGGAAAGTAACCTTGGGATCATACCATTCTTCAAGGATGTTAGACTCAAAACATCTTGAAACCATCTGAAATGTGGTTCTGGGACCCCGACCAACACCAATACCACCGGGGTGGTCATGACACAATCAATTTGAATGGAACTTGTACCCATGTCTGATCATTTTTGGCCATAGTCAAATATGTATCATCTCTCTTTGTTGTTGATCTGCCCCTAAATGGTTTATGTTTGAACCAACACAAATGGGGCTACGAGCGAGAAGTCAACGAAAGTTGGTACATATAAGCTTCGGAGTTGCAGACATGGAACTGCAGTCGAATCACAAATGGGTTTGTCTGCTGGTATACGGAAACACAGCTGAATGGAAAATCCCATGTTCCTATTTGGAAGATCATCCGCAAACATGGCTTGTGCCGGACGTGCCGTTGCCATTTTCTGATTGCCATCATCCATGTGGGGCAAAGCCCAGGACATTTTGGCAACAAAATTCAACCAAAATCCTTCAAGTAGAAATAGATAGTAAGAGGATATAATAGGATTTGTTGAAAAGAATCCAACAATGTCAATCAGAATATGACTGCGGCTGGATGCTCTTTTTAGGGGGAAAAAATCGGGATGCGTCACTGAAAATTCCACCAGTAGTCATCCACAGACGGCTCCCTCCTCGCTTCGATGTGGCTGCGAAGTATCTGCAAGTGGAGACAGGAACCCAAATCAGCTTCAAGTTGTGGGGGAAGTGAGACATTGACATGTCCCCAAGGGGAATGACATGTCTAAAAGCTATGAGAAGGCGATCCCTTCTGCTCCATCTTTTCTGATCTTTCCTGGAATCGAAAATTGTGATCACTTATTATGACCTCGCAGCATGAGCAGATCATCACCTTCTACTGGATTCGTCCACAATCATCTGTAATCCCCATTGAACCAGCTTGTATCACTCTGCCAATCAATCCCAACCCGGCAAGGTTAAAAACCCCCCAAGGTCAAATTCCCCACATGGTCCCCCGCATCAGATCCAATACCCAGGGCTTCTGAAGCTCTTTCAGTAGCTGCTTGCAGGATTGCTAGGTCCATCATTTTGCAGAATTCCAATTGAAGCATCATCCACAGGACATCATACCAACCAACATCTACCAACCAAACAATTTTGGTGTTCCCAGATGTACCCTCTGGTAAACTAACATAGCTATTGAAAATGGCCATAGAAATCGTGGATTTTCCCATTAAAAATGGTGGATTTTCCATAGTTATGTAAACGTTTACCAGAGGGTATCACCCTTCCCCATCCCCAACCGTTACATCCTCCCACAGGACCTGGTCCCAGGGCCAAGAAGGCTAAGGCCTGGTCTTTGGTCAAACCTGGGCGTTTCGGGGCATCCTGTTAACGAATGGCCCGAAAAAAATGGGGAAATGGGAAAAAATGATCAAAGAATTATCAATGTCTCACTTTTGACTGGTTTTGATGATTTTCATGATAATTCTTTGATCCACAAGAAACGAGGGGAGAAAAAAAGGTGGGGAAAAAAAAAAAGACATTAGAATTAGAATCAACAAACCCATGGCCCTGGGCCCCCAAGCAGCTACCTCGCTCTGTTGACACATCCTCCACCTTGAGCGCTTGAAAACATCTGAAAATGCCTGTGATTGTATGTTCCTTCATATTTTATGGTTCCCCAGTGCTGGAATACATGTTTCACCAACAGAAATGAGGATGTTAAAGGCAAGTATAAGTATTTTACGGACAAGACTGGCGACTCTAAACAACAAGAATAGGGATGTTACCAACAAAATGGCAATCAAATCTGCCGATGATGGCTGATTTTCGCCTTAAGATTTTGATTTCCATTGACAGGTTTCGATTTGGTTGCCCAGTGCATAGTTGTTGGATACTGGGAATAATCCATTTCTTTCCAATGTCACCCTACCCAATAAATCCCACTTCCTGGCTCAAATTTGGTGTCAAGACATCTGCAGCCAAATTCAACCTTCAACCGGCACCTCCGAACTAGGTCGTCTAGTAGAGCTTTGGGATCCTAGGGACCAGAGGTTCATGATGGGGGGTCACATCCAGCTTTGACAACCAGCTGCATCTGGAGTGAGGCTGAAAGAATTCAGTGGATACCATGGATAGTACATATGGAGGTTTCCTAAAATGGAGGTACCAAAAAATGGAAGGTTTACAATGGAAAATCCTATCAAAATGGATGATTTGGGGGTATCCCTATTTTAGGAAACCTCCATTTGGATACGAACCAACGGTTCGCTAAATGTCGCAATTTCCCTTGCCATCACCATGCATCATCCTCCAGACTTGGACGAAATCTCGGGAGGATATCGTCCGGGCATGGCTCCGCACAGCACGCAAGCGCGCAAGGTGTTTGGCGTTTTTCTGAAAATCATCTACAGATATCTACAGTACGAATCTTGGAAATGTCAAGAAATAGAAATGTCTAAGAAAATCCTCGACAAATGAGGATGTTGGAGAGCGTGATGACAGAAATTGTTCCATGAGTCTGGCAGTTAAACATGCTCCAAGGCTTATTTTGCTGATGCATCCATGCCATGAATCTGCGTTTTTGTCTGTGTATGTGTGTCTATGGTTCATGTGTATATTTATATTGGTGGGGCAATTTGAGATCCACACACTCGCTGCAGCTCTTTAGTTTGTTGATTGTTTTCTTGTGCATCACATCTTGAGATGTTGCACGGCAGGTGAAACCGAACTCCATTGAAACAACACCACAAGGTACAATCCACGGAAAAATGTTCTCAAAGTTGTATTAGTCATGCTCCAAGTGTCTAAAATTGATGGTTTTCCAGCTCCGTTGCTTCAGATTTAGGGTGGTGTCGTAGTGTCCCAAACAACAGCTCCACTAAATCTCGAGGCCGCTCCGCTTGTCCATTTTGAGCTGCGTGACAGCCAGGTGCTCAGTTTTCACCAGGACTTCAGAAGCAAAACAGCCATCCCCAAAAGCCAAGGCGTACCTCGCAGAACCCACGGAGTTAGAGGGCACAAACAATTCTTGTGGATACCAGACAGGATCTGTAAACATGCGGGACTCGATGTCTCAGATGTTTCCACTGATGCCAAGTTCAACAAAGATTCCGCTGTCGGATCGTCACAATTTATGTCCAAGATAATTCCAGGCAAGCAAAGGGATTGCCTTCCACCCTCTCGTTTTCCCTCCAGACTTGTTTATAGTGTTCTTTCCTGCAGTTTCTCAATTTCAACCAAGAAATCCTACACGATTCCGACCACGGGGCAACACCATGAGGCAACACCGGGACCCCCAACGACAGGACATCTGGAGCTGCCATGAGGCCCAGGAGATAAAGCGCCTGAAGTGTTGACAAGTCCCCAGCCAAGATGGGTCAAGCTGTTGAGAAGTACCAACAACTGGTCTGGAACAAGACATGTTGATTCACTAACCTGAAAAGTTGGGCCCAAGATGGGGAGAGTTCCCCCAGAAATACTGACCAAGTTGTGAATACGTTGGTCTTCGAATGATAGAAATTTCAACAACTGGTGGTTTGCCTGCAACAATCCGGACACGCTCATGCTGTCTTTGACCCTTGATCCCTGACCCCATTGTGATTGGATGATTCTGCCTGGCGCCAGCAGGAGGATTGGCTGCAGGTCCCCAGCAAGGCGTTTTGCAGCGACAGATCAACTGCGGGAATCAGCAGGGCATCTTGCCACGCCGAGGCTTTTTGGTAGGCGCCTCAGCACGGCCGCGGCTGCATGCGTCTGAAAGTTTAGCGGGAAAACTGGGAAAACCCTAAATCTACTGGCAAATCCGCATATTCCTATCACCTATTATTATTATTATCATGGCCATACGGATGTTGGGCAGACTATCCCACACTCTTGGGCAAGCCAGAGCGGTAAATAGGTCTTAAATGAAGGATTGTCAGAGAAACCAAATTGGTCAAAAAACTCAGAGTGCCGGAACTAACTAGCAACTGATTAGTCCTTTGTCCAACGGCACAGCCCCAAAAGTCTACACCTCGTGAGATGAGAATGAAGTTTCACTGCCAGGAGCATTAACGCCAATGCTAAATGCCAACATAGAAAAGAACAACAAACGAACATACATGCATGAACTCCCAAGAACAATAATTTTAGCGTGTTATTTTTTTGGACCATGATGGTAATCTGTTCTTTGGGAGGGTCAATGGGTTAACCAGGTGTTTATATATATATATATTCACCTGGCCTGTCTGCCAGCATCGTGGGGATACACCAGGTAGCTATCAGCGATATTTAGCCGTTGGATGCCACATACTGAGATTCACCATCCAAAACTGGCCAAATATCCATGGATGTGTAGCCACTATCCCCAACAAACGACAGGGCACCAGTCAAAGCCAGTTGGGCAGTCTCATCGACCCTTTGGGCAAAGCTCTGGAAGACCTGATCAGAGTGCGCAGGGCGAAGTTAGATATACTGATATATCACATGATGTACATAGAAATCTCTATAAATCTCTATCCTTCATGGATTGATGACCATCCCCCAAGGACTGGCTTGTCTAGTCCAACTTTCACAATGGCAGTGCCCCAGAGCACCTTGAGGTGCTGCACCGCTGCACGCCACTTGCCCCCAGCCTTTCCGACCCCGGCCCCCATTGGGGGGCCCTGCCGGTCCCAATGGCCGACCTAACCATCTCAATATGTGAGTTTATTGGGAATCATCTTCCTGCTCCTTGGATGCAAAAGTCTGGAAAATCACTGGAAATCAACTAGTGTCAATGGATTGGTTGAAGGGAAACTTTGGGGGAAACCATGATGTGTTTCCTGTCCAATATCTCAAGGTTTCGAATGTTCCTTTCAGCCAATTCTGGGATCCTAATCCCATTTCTTCAATGGAATATCTATCTAGACATTAACAAGTTGAAAGCACGAACAAGTTGGGCATGGGTCAAGTCAGGCACCGTTTCTGACCCAAAATGCTACTAAAATCTGTGGTTCCAAACCTTCAACTTGGATGTAAATATGCATTTCTTTGATTCCTAAGCCCTGGGTTCACAAATGTCCCCGCCATACCCGCAAGGCCTCAAAGCTGACCAATGTGGTTGTCAACAATTCCACATCCGGCCTGATGATTGGGATGTGGGAGGACGATCGATGCAGAGATCGCCTGCCTTGTTCGATTTTGAACTGGACCCCCAGATACTGGCCACCAAGCAGAAATCACGGTAGACTTCCAAGACTCAAGGATTCTGGGTATCGCGTCGGACCTCGAAAAACACTTGCTTCAAGAGCTCAGCCAGTTACCCAAAATTACTCCAGTCACTTTTTGGAAGCACAACCCACAATTCGCGTTGAAACCACGGATTTACTTCCCCGACATCGGCACCTCAAGGCAGAAGTCAGCACCTCGGCTCCAGTCACAGCTCCCGTCCATAACTGCTGGGTCACTTGCGATAAACTTTTTGGATCTCCTGCTTTTGTGAAAACAGTCTTGCCAGAGTTTCAGTCGAACTATTACCACCGGTCTCTTGAAAACACTGGTTTGTTCAAAGTTGTGACCAGTTTCTCAGGATGCGTCAAACGACAGCCTAGCTCCAGATAATCATGCAACGATGCCCTCCCCAATTGGAATCATCTTTCCAAATCAAAACAGGAAAAGTCAAGAATGGTTCAACGGCTACAGAGAATGTCACTAAGAAAACGAGCTTCCAACCATCAATGAAGCTCCTCAACTGAGATCCTTTTCTTCTCACTTAAATGAACCTTACGGAAAGTCATGTGCAAAAAAACACATCATAGAAATCATTCAACCCAAGGAAACAAATGTCCAGTTGTTCACTTGAAATATCAATATGAGACATATTAAACATATTTTACACATATTACACATATTACACATTTTATACATATGATATTACAGTTATGTTCCATCTTCAAATAATATCTCGAAAATCTCAAAGTTCCGCGCCAGTGTCCCTCCCCTTTTTCGGCCTCCTCCAAGAGATTGAGGGCCAAAGTCCATGCCACGCCTTGCCGGTTGCAGGCATCGGCTGCCGTGGCCAGGCTAACCTGGGCAGAAATGGGGCTTGAGCCGAGAAAAATGGCGAAGAATGGTGTCGAACCAAGAAAAACTGGGATTTTATAGGATTCTATATAATGGGAGTTCATGTGATTTTTGTTGCATCAATTGAGATATCGCCAGTGTTATCAATTGAGCTGGATCATGAAAAAACAACGGTGTGAAAACTCACCGCTTGAAAACAGGAATGGAAGGAATTGAAATGGGGATTCAAGATATTTGAGGAAGCGGTGATTTAAGCACAAAGAAGTAGATTTTGAGTAGCAAAAATAATAGGATTCTGTGCCATCGGTTTGAAGAACCATTCTTTTCTGCGCATGCATTGAAGAGCCCTGAAAACCATTGAAAAGACATAGAGTTTCTTTGACCAAAATCTACATCTGGTCATCTGGTAAATTCTGAGGCCGGTCCGCAAAAATCCACCACATCCGTTTTGCCCCAAAAGGTCCCACCTCATCGATGCGAATTCTGCGTTTCTTCATGAGCTTCAACAAGAGCAAGGCCTCCGGGGGCCATCAACCGACGCCCAGCTCCAGGTACTGAGTCCCAAACGTGAGTAGTCCACCCCTAACTTCAACCAGTCAATTTCCCACACTACCACATCGGTGTCCAAAAATGGAGTTTGCACCACCGTACCACCCTGGCAGTTCCAAGAGGGAAAGTGATGATAAAGCTGAGTCAATTTCCCACATTCTTGGACCAGTGCACCTCCCGCCACTTGCCGCTGACTTCGCAGGCTTTGAGCGCGATGTTGTATGCTCGCACATCGCTGCCTGCGCTCAGTTTCCATATCTCCTCAGGGAGATGGTGCAGCTGGAAGGTTGAAGCAGCGGAAACCGCCTTGGTTAAAGGTCAGAAGTCGGGTTTCCTAAGCCCACAAACATCAAAAACTATGGTTTCATGCATGTCTCAAAGCAATTCAAGATTTTGATAGATTTGAAACCACCAAAAAAACACTAAAAAAAAAACAAGTTCCGCCAAAAATTTCCCAAAAAGCAAATCCAGCGTAAAGTTAAGCAAAATCAATTCCCCAAAAAGTTCCCCAAAAATACGCTCCACAAGGAAAACATTTAAATCAATTCCCCCCAAAAGCGCCCCAAAAGCTCCCCCAAAATGCTCTCCAAAATCAGTTCCTATGTAAAGTAAATGAAAAATTAATTCCCAAAAAAGCTCCCCAAAAATCAGTTCCTATGTAAAGTTAATCAAAAATCAATGCCCCAAAAAGCTTCCCAAAAATCAGTTCCGCTGTAACATTCATTTAAAGAAAAAAAAACTCCCCAAAAACACTTCCTATGTAAAGGTAATTAAAGATTAATTACCCAGAAAACTCCCCAAAACAGTTCCTATGCAAAGTTAAGTAAAAAATTATTACCCAAACAGCTCTCCAAAAATAAGTTCCTATGTAGAGATAATCAAAAATTACTTCCCCAAAAAGCCCCTATGAAATCAGTTCCTATGTAAAGTTCATGAAAAATTGATTCCATAAAAAACTTCCCAAAAATCAGTGCTTATGTAAAGTGAATTAAAAGTTAATTCCCCCAAAAAAAAAACAGTTTCTATGTAAAGTTCAGGTAAAGTTAGTGAAAAATTCCCCAAAAAGCTCCCCAAAAATCAGTTCCTATGTAAAGTTCAGGTAAAGTTAGTGAAAAATTCCCAAGTTCAGGTAAAGTTAGTGAAAAATCACTTCCCCAAAAAGGTCCCCAAAAATCAGTTCCGAAGTAAAGTTCAGGTAAAGTTAGTGAAAATCACTTCCCCAAAAAGGTCCCAAAAAATCAGTTCCTATGTAAAGTTCAGGTAAAGTTAGTGAAAAATCACTTCCCCAAAAAGCTCCCCAAAAATCAGTTCCTATGTAAAGTTCAGGTAAAGTTAGTGAAAAATCACTTCCCCAAAAAGGTCCCCAAAAATCAGTTCCTATGTAAAGTTCAGGTAAAGTTAGTGAAAAATTCCCCAAAAAGGTCCCCAAAAATCAGTTCCTATGTAAAGTTCAGGTAAAGTTAGTGAAAAATTCCCCAAAAAGCTCCCCAAAAATCAGTTCCTATGTAAAGTTCAGGTAAAGTTAGTGAAAAATTCCCCAATAAAACAGTTCCTTTGTAAAGTTAATTGAAAATTGATGCCCCCCCAAAAAAAAACAACGATCTGTCAGCTCTGGATGGTTACCTGATGTCTTCGAACCCACACTCACTCCTGAAGCCTTGCACAGGTCAGTTCCCAGTGTCCAGAACGGGCCTGACCGTGCCAAAGCCAGTCACAGTCAGATTCACAACGTATGGGCATCTTGTATGTCAAAATGAGGTGGTTTCCTGAAATTGGGGACCCAAAGAAGACACCAACCTCGACTGGTGAATGATATTGGGAAAGCGATGGTTTTAGGGTCTCCAATTCCGGGAAATTGCAAAATGTGGCTTCGTCTGATCTCATGTTGGAGACTCGCCCAACTTTGAACAGACCTGGGAATGGCTCAAAATCATTGGCCCCCTTTTGTTGAATGATTCAGCGGCGAAAAAAATCTAGCAGTCCCTTTGGTAACCTCTTCATTTGAGGCTTTCTTCAGTTGGTTTGGGACTGGAAACTGCCTGGGAAAATCCTGTTGTCATGGGGGCTTTTCGCATTGGTCTCAATTGAACCCCTTGTGTTGCCAATTTACGACTTGAAGAAATCTACGAAAAAAACAGTTGAAAGATCTAGAGGAGTGTGTATATACATGTATATATATATAATTTAATGTATACATATTTATATACATATATAAAGCGATCTAAAGAAATCTAAAATAGTGTTGAAAAATAACAAAGACTAGCAAATCCAACAAAACCCGACCCCAAAAACAAATGTGCGTGTCTTCTTCATCAATTTCTGAAGTCTTTTTGTGAGGCTTGGTTTGTTGAATTGCACAAAGAGGGCATCAAATGAAGACCATACTATGATGTTTGGTCAAGGAATACTTCAGGCCTTCTTCGGGTAATTTGGGGTGATCTAGGGTGATCTAGCTTGGTTTTGGTTTTCTGCATTTTTCTTGATAAGGCCGTACATCTTGAAGAATGTGTCAATTGAAAAGGATACGGATACTGATATCATGATAAAAAGACCAATGTTGTGGGTCCAGTGAAATCCTGTTTTGAGCCGCCAAACACCCACCATGAAACAGGCCAGGAGCACCATGCCCGTCAAGGCAGCGCGAGAACCTGTTAGATCCAAAAGTTGGTAAGTGAACCAAATCAAAACCCATGGGGTTGAACCAGCAAAATGTGGTGTTTTATCCAACAAGGTTTGGGGATTTAAATGGATTTCATCCAGTAAAAATTGTGGTTGAACCAACAAAATTGTTGGGAATTGAAGCGGCGCAAATTGAGTATGTCAGCAACCAATGGGAAATCCACTGCGTTGAATCAAGGCAAAAAATGAAGCCGAAACCATGGCTTCAGCCAAGTCTGGGGTGTTGACTCAGGACCCTCAGATCAGCTGTGAACCACCTCTTCCGCTTTGACTGGCCACCCAAGAAAAGTGCTGCATCACAGCCGTTTCCAAAGGCCAAAGATAGTTTTGCCAATTTATTATCATGGCCGATTGATACATGGGGCTATTGTCAAAAGAAAGCATATAATAAATACCCTGGTTCATTTTTTTTCCCTCCAAACTTGGCGTTGTCATTTTTCACGAGGAGACACCAAAAATAGCAATTCACAAAACAAATATTTGATGATGGAAAAAAAACATGAAGTTCCATGAAGTTCTGGTGTCTTTTTTGCAAACTTTTCAAACCCCCTTGGGCATCCAACAAATCTGGAAGCTTCGCTTTTCGCTTGGAGATGCGCTGGTTGGAAGCGTCTCCTCAGAGTTCACCACGTAATTTGCAAAAAAAAATAACCTGACTGTCGCTGGGTATGAGATAGATCTGCGTATGTACATACGTGTGCATGGATGGATGGATGCATGCATGCATGTATATCTATGTGTGTGTATGACTCCCATCAACATTTCAAAAATGCCACTTTCTCGTCTTGGAAGTACAACAGGTGTGATCCAAAGCCCAGATTTCCTGAAACTTGCCCAGTACAGTACCTTTTGTTAGAACCTACATCAGCAAGAAGGAGTAGTTGTGATCGATCAGCAGCTCTTCCACAATGGGATCCGGAAAAAGTTTTTCAAAGCTTTGAGAAAATCCAACTTGGAAAAAAAAAAAAAACTCATAACCAAAATGCGATGGTTTCATCATCATTTCATCTATGAAACTTGCCATAGATTGCGGATATCCCCTCATTTTCAGACATTTTCAGACATGCACACAGTTTGCAGTTGGCAGTTTGGGCCATCATTTCACCATGGTCCCAAGTCGCCAAAACAACTTGTCCTGCGCCCACTGCCACTGCAAGCTGGAGCTGCAGCACGTGATGATGGCGCCACAAAGGACCAAGGACTGCGGCCAGCGCGGCCAGGGCGGCCAGCGCAGCAGCTGCAAAGCGTGAAGCCACAAGGACCCTGCCATCTGCTGTGGATGGAAGAAATCCTGCACCACCAAAAGGATGGTTTCATTCTACAACCGGGATAAACCATCTACCAACTGGGGATCTTCCATCCACAGTAGGAATTGTCAGATTGCAACCCATGTGAATTTGCTGGAAGGTACTTCTGAAAGGCCGCACGTATTTTCAGATTTGCTTCATAGGATATATGCATATGTAACAATGTACATCTGCAAGCATCGTTTTTTTGGCTTTCCCATGAAAAAAATTGCCAATAGCTTCATGATAACTTGGGTGTCCCCATGAATTAAGAAAGCCCCACATTGCGCAATATGGCAGGAGCTTCCAAGAGCAGCATCGTGGGCCACCCTTTATGGTCGAGTCGGCACAAGTCCCCCAGGTGAATCCCCATCTTTGTCACTTCAATCCCTGAAAAAATCACACCAGCACCCCCCCCCCATCCTATCTCCATCCCCAGCCGCATGATTATAGCTGTTGCCTAGGGCCCCATATCCCAAGGTATGGGGCTAACATCACCCCAACTGCCCCCAGCTGCCTCGTTCATAGCTGCAGGCGAGGCTTCCCCGAGTCACCACATCTGCTTGGAGGCCTCGAGTTGACGCGGACGTCCCCAAGTGAAGCGCCTGACGCCAGCGACTGCCTGGTCAGGATGGCGAAGGACACCCTGCGGGGAAGCTTCAACCAGCTTCAACCAGGAAAAAAAGCTGGGATTTTAGCCAGTAACTTTGGGATATGACCCATAGTGACCACGAAAGATTGAATTCTTACCTGATGGAAGCAATTGATTGAAACGAATGGAACATTCCTTTCAAGAAGTAAAGCCTTTCATTTAAAGAAACAATTGTCATTTCAGCAAAACAGTACGGTTTGCTACATCTTTTGAGAAAAAAGTACGAGTTGCACCATACTGGAATTGCCTCTCTCCTTTGTCAAATGTACACCATATAATTGTGTGGATTGTAGAGTCTACATTGTCTTCCCATTTTTTTCCAATCCACTCCAAGTATTGCACAGCCCCGGGTGGCCCATGTGGGGTTGCTGAACATGTGTGTATATATATATATATATGTAAGCACACACGCATGTAAACCTATAGACATATATACATACATAATCATACATACCTGTGCATGTGCGTACATATATATATATATATGTATATATATATACATATATTTGTAGTATATGTATAGTATAGACATCACCTGCAAGCAAAGATACTCCCCATGGCTATTGATAAATACCCAGAACGGACCAACCATTCAGCACCAAAATCTTGAGGATCAAAGCAATGCCCCCCATATTCCTTCGGGTTGAATTTTGGCCATGCCGTGGCACCGTGCTTCAACCATTTCAGTTTCACAGTTGTCCCTTTCTAGCTGCCTCGAAAGAAAGATGCTTCAAAAGATCTGAGTTTGTCTGAACATTTTGGGGAAAAAAACAAAATCCAACGGTTTACCATAAGTTTCTCCCATAACTTATCCAAGCTCAGGGAAGCCACGCTTCAAACCCAGGTTTCACCCCTGCCTCGCTCGCAAGCGGTGACCATTTCGTTCAACGTGGTGATGCCGGCTTCCAGGCGGCGGCTGGACATCGATGCGTACAAATTCAAAGCCGGCTGCGTCAGACCTGACATGGGAAACAAGCTGGAAGGGTAAAACAAAACCCAAAACCAATCCATTTTCTATTCTTCAATAAGCAAGAATGCACGTATGAATACAACCTCAAAGTTTTTAAACTGCATTAATGCTTACATGAGTACAGTGTGCATCCTGTCTTGGCAAACGCCAAAGTCACCATCCCCAAAGACCCACGGAAGCACCTCCAATCCCCAGGGCGTGGATCACGGTGCCACAGGTGACCATGTCGATTTCGGCGGTTTCATCCAGATGGTGGAAGTAGCAGAGTGTCCAGGACCACCTATATGTCAAGGGATGAATCAATCGGTGAATCAATGGATAGATTTGTTGTATATCAAGATACATGTATAATATACATGTATTTGTATACATATATACATATATACATGTATATATAGATGTAGATGTCGATAAAGATATTGCACACATAGACTTGTGTAGATTGATCTAGAGAGATGCAAGTAAAAGTAGGTAGATGTAGATGGAACTAAATAGAAGTAGGTAGATGGAGATATGAGATAGGTGTAGATGCAGATATTGACATAGAGATCTACTGCAAGCAATGCTACCCATCCAATTAGTCAACCAAGTTTTTTTTAAGCGAAGTCCCAAGAAGAGGTGGCTGAGCTCCAATAAAGGGGTCAATAATCCCCATGAAAAATGGGGACTTTTACGAAAGGGTGGTTCCAAAATCTTCAAAAACTCATCCATGACGAAAGCGTCCGGTTATCAGCGCCTCGAACTTCGCGAGAAAGCCGAGAGCGCTGCATTGCTGGAAATGCAGTTGGGTCGGAGGCTCTGATTTGAAGTTTCCTGGAGGAAAAACTGGAAGATCCAATCGCTGAGAACCCAGGAAACTTGACAGGAAACTATCGCTTTCTTCAGAGAGTTTGCAGGAAAACATCATTCTGTTTTAGAAAGTATGACAGGAAACTTTGGTTCCTTTTTAAGCATATACATTGACGATTCTCCTGCAATTTGTTTCCTATCACCATTGGGCCATGATGTCGGGCACCGGGAGTCTTCAGCCCCAACTCTTTTCTTGACATAAAATGCAGATATCCAACTAGTATTGAATTTCATGGTATCCAAGTCCAATTCACCAGCGTGATTACCTTACCGTCCAACGGCCTCGAGAATTGGAAGTGGATGGTATGGGCAGTAGGGGACCCATGAATCAACAAACAACCCAGGGTGAACTAGGCATTCCGTGGCTGTCCTCCAAAATGCTCACAACGTCTCTCCATCTGCCAAACTTGCCTCAAAAATCTCAGTAGCCAACGTGGCTGTCTAAACAACTGGGATGAAGACTCTGATGACAGGCTCGGATTGAAGATGTTCTGGCTGGTAGCTTCTAATCATTCCGATTACACAAACTGGGACCATCATCCCTAGAGACTATCCACTGGGCGATTGGTGGGGTTATACGATTTGAACCACACCTACCTGACCATGGCTAGCACTAGGTCACTAGGTGACTTCCTTTGAAACAAAAAGACGCTATTGGAGCATCAATACATACCTACGCATCATCGAAGGAAGTTTAGAAGTGAAACTTCCGACAATATGGACAGTTGAAAAGCAGAGGTGAGAAGAGCCAAGATGTGACGAGCTCAGCCATGAAGAAAGCCAGAAGATGAAGAAAGTCAGAAGAGAGAAGATAAGAGATGAGAAAGTCAGAAGAGAAGAGATGCAGGTGTGCGAAAAGNCAGAAGATGAAGAAAGTCAGAAGAGAGAAGATAAGAGATGAGAAAGTCAGAAGAGAAGAGATGCAGGTGTGCGAAAAGGTAGGAAAGTCGCGAAACACTATGTTTTTCCAATGTTTTGTGGCTCCGGAGGGTCGAAAAGTAGGCTCGCTAAA